>JAOEHX010017006.1:0-14326 GCA_025448015.1 Bolborhynchus lineola
GGAGGGACTCTTCATTAGGGACTGTAGTGAGAGGACAAGAAGTAACAGGTTCAAACTTAAACAGGGGAAGTTTAGATGGGATATAAGGAAGAAATTCTTTAATGTAAGGGTGGTGAGGTACTGGAATGGGTTGCCCAGGGAAGTTGCAAATGCTCCATCTGTGGCAGTGTTCAAGGCCAGGTTGGACATAGCCTTGGGTGACATGGTTTAGTGGGAGGTTGTCCCTGTCCATGGCAGGGGTGTTGGAACTAGATGATCTTAAAATTCTTTCCAACCCTAACTATGTTATGATTCTATGATACTATGATTTTCAGAAGTGTTTTCCCCCAGTCCATATACAACAACTTGTTTCCCTGATTTGACTATAATTGCACATTTACTAGAGAGCTTATATTTTTTTTAACGACAATCAAGTCTCGCTCCTAAACTCTGACAGTTCAGAAATTCTAGTTTGTATAAGTGCGAGCAAACCAGGGTTTAGAAGTAATTGTCTTTCTGAATAGTCAAGTTAGACCTTGACTTTAAAAAAAGTATAAAAAACTAAATAGGTCTTAAACTCTGTCATTAATATTATACAAATCTTGCAATAGTCTAGTGGATAAAAGATCCATTATGCAAAATCCTATTGTTTTGCTTGCTTCTTTATTTTACAATTTGGAATTTAAATTCACAGTGAGTGGTATGAGACCTACATTTCTGAAAATATCACTGTTTTTCTTGGGAACACATTCCCCAATAACTTGGAAGTACACTAAAAACTGAGCTTCCATTCCAGCCGGCTCTCACTAACAGTGATATGAGAAGAATGCTTTGAAAATTGTACTAGAACAATTTTTTTGTAATCCAGAAACAGAAAGAGCCACAAGAATAAGAATAATCAGATTTTTTGAACCTCTTGTGTAATGTGGAGCATTCTGAAACAGAAAAAAATAGCTCTGTATCATTTAACTAGTCACAATTCTTCTGAAAAGTCAGCTTGGAAGGACAGATCTGGGCCTTTCCTGGGGTGTCCTTTAATCTGATTTAATATGGTTCCTTGAATCGATGGGGCCTAATTCAGGCATGTAAAAAACAAGATGTAACTCCCTGTGAAATAGGTCTCTCAAAGTATCTGTCAAGGACATTATTTTTATTTTAAATCCATGTCAGTTCATGGGAACATTTGTGAGCCATTAATAATGGCAAAAACGTGAGAATAATAATCTTTATTTCATGTTTGATTTATATGCTCTTTGGGAATCTTTCCAGGTTTGTCACTTTCCATTGTTCTTATGGCAATTGTATTAGCACCCTAGAAACACTGCAATAGACTGCAAAGATGACATTCCCAAACTTTATAATGTCTTTTTTTGAAAGGAGTTAGAAATAGCACTTCAAGATCCTAATCTGATGGATTTTCTTTTAAATGGCTACCAGCATGGTAACTTCAACTGAATGGTCCAACATCCTTATTATAAGAAATTAAAGAATGACTAATGTAATTCTTACTTTTTCCGTTTTTCTTCTCCTTACTATACTTTTCTACATTTGCCTTCTTTAATATTCACCGTGGAGCCTCAGTAATACCCAGTAGTGGAAACAAGACTGAAAAGTTTACGCTTGCTCAGGAAACATAAACATGTTTGCCTAAAAGTGTGATAGGCAATTATGTGAGCTCAAAGCAATTAAAATAAAAAATAGAAATCTATTTCTGTTTTATTTGGAAGAGGGACTATTTGCACCTTAGAGCAATATTAATCACTTCTGAAAAGTGTCATGAACAAGAAACCTGTTAATTATTAATTTGAAGAATGTGAAAGCTGAAGAATTGACACTGTGAACTTAATTTAAAGACCATTCCATTTCTGCACTGAACATTTATATCTGCTATATGGATGCACCCTAGCTGCGCTCCCTACTGGGGATGTGACCTCACAGCTGCAAGGACATGGCCTGAAATGACTGGAGATGTCCTGTTGCAGCTGGGAGGGGTTGGAAGAGGCAGAGAAAAACTCCTCAGCAGTGCTATACTGGAGAGTGGAAAACCTCCAGGATTTCAGAGGGCACAGATAACATAGTGTAAAAAATATAAGAACAACATCTTCAGCCAACTTATAATAAAAGAATCCCAAAACCTTACAATACATGTTGTCTCTGCATAAATAATTTATACTCTCTTGAGCCCATGCAAGTTACATTGTATTTGCGGGGTCTGTGATTACTAGAAGTGACAGTAGTTGCCATTTATTATGAAATGGGCTATAAATTAAAAAAAAAAAAATACTGAATAGGGGATAAGATGCAGAATTAATTTAGAAGTCTTAGAGTTGCTGTGGCATTGATTCCTTTCTCTCCCTGCCCCCTCCTCACTCATCCCTTGAGTCTGTACAGGAATGATTCTGGGCTATATAAGTAGCAAATTCTATTTAAAGAATAAGAGAATTAAAAAAAAAAAAAAAGAAAAACCAAAAAGCAAACAAACAAAAAAAAAAAAAAACAACCCACAACAACAACAAAAAAAGCCCCCACAACACACAGAGGAGAGAAGAATGAGGAACTGAGAAAATGAAAAATTCCAGGGATGGAAAGGTTAAAACAGAACCAGAAGAAAGGAACGAAAGAGGTAGGGATAGAAAAAAATTATGGCTTTAACAATTAGAGACTAGATGCTTCCTCCTTTCCACTTCAAGAAGAAAAAGAAGAAAAACTGGTAAAAGACTTTTCCTTCAACTACTTAACTTGCTTATTTTTAAAATGCTATTTTTTTAAGTGTACAAGTTTTAAACAAAAAAAAATGTTGAGGAAGCTGTGTATTACATTTTGTTTCCTTTTTTATTTGCAAAATAAACCAATGCTAAACATATGATAAAACTTATGTTAGCAGTTAAATTTACATAAAATAATCTCTTTCAATTATTAATTATTGTCACAGTTTCAAAATTCAAGTTGTTAATTATTTGTACTCTATACTTACATAGTTTTTTTGATATGAGGTCCATGAATGATAGAAATTGTATTGCAAATTTATATTAGATGGAGCTAAATGGCCCTAAGTAGCTCAATTGCTTGAAATTATTCTTGAGGTTTTTTTTGAATATACCAGATATTTTCATCTAGTATCGCTTCCCTTTTTGCCAAGTAGATGGGAGATTTGAATCCTCCTCATAATTAGAATTTTTCAAGCATCCTGCTACAGACTAAACACAACTGAAGGAGTGGGTGCATTTATTTTGTATTGGTGCTGTTTTGCTTCATATCAGATATAAAAATATTCATTCTGTTAATGACATATGCTGTATTTAGACCACTTTATAAAGAGGTGAGTGATCTCAGTATGAATTTACTATTGCAGTTGCTGCTCCAGACCACATCCTAAGCACTGTCTTGTATGACATTGATGAATGGGCAGCTCTTGGTACTGTCTGATGATGCTTTTCTGCTTCGTAATGTGCTTTGTATTCATGGAGCAGGGACTAAGAACAGGCCTGTACTGCGTTGCTGCAGCCACTTACTTATAATGTCATATTTTTTTTGGCCCAGTGAATATTCAAGTACTTTTTTCAAAGGTGAAAGATACTCAGCAGGAGATATTGGAAACTGCCTCTTCCCCACACTTGGTGACATGGATTCAGTCCTTTCAGGAATGGGAAGAAATGCAGACTAGGTTTTCAGTAGAACAAGATGGGTGGCTAAATCAAGTGCTCTGTTGTTCACCATCAGCTCTTGAGGTATTGTGGAGAGTGACCATGTCCTCCCATTTCTGTTGCTATCTTTTGCTATAGAATCCTCAAGCAGTAAATAATTAATTTTATTATTTTTATTATTGTTTGGGGAAAAACTATGAGTGACCCGAAGCTCCAAGTTTGTCTAAAAGTGCATAAACATGCTCAGGAATGTTGTAATGAGGAAGCTAATTTCTAAAGAAGTGGGGTTTTAAGTGCAGCTGAAGCAGATCAACATTAGGTGATCTTGAGGTTGTGAATAAAATGAGATAAAAGGAGGAAGCTGGCAAGATAAGGTTGTTTATTTATGCAAATTATAGTTCTGCTATTTTGTAGTGTAACTGGGTCTGCTTCTTATTTCTTGTGACAGGGACTAAAATTGTCTTCTTTCCCCCTCTGTTCTCAGTCTCATCTTCTCCCTTTTCATCTTTGCACTTTGCTTATAAAGTTTTATATCCTCCTAGGCTTTCCTGTCATTCTGTTTACTTCTTGTGAAATAGATTTCTATGGGCTTATTTGAAAAGTCAGTTCCTTCTGTAACTACAACAGCACAGCAATAATCTCCTTTAAGTGGAATTTATGGTATTCAAATACTCTTGTAATTTTTTAACCAGCCTTTATATCCAGATTATACCAGAATTTCTGCTAATGCTTTTGTATTACCAGTTGAGCCTGCTTCAGTCAGCTGTAGTTTGTTTATCCCTGTAATTGCACCCTTTTTGTAATAACCCCATTATTTTGTAGCTTTGTCCTTGTGATAATCATACTCTTTTCTTCAATTTCTGAAATATTAATGACTGTTGTTTGTCTGAAGCAATTTGTGCAGGGTGTCATGTCACAGTTGTCACAAAGGCATTGCTAAAGTTTAAATCCATTCATGTGGTTAATATTATATATGATCTAAACAATAAACTTAGGTTCTACACTTAAGTTCTATTTCTGTAAGTTTTGTTTCTGTGTTATGTTCATTTAGTTACCTCTAGTAGCCAGCACTCCAGAGATTGGTAACTGAGGCTGTTCACGTCATTTCAAATTATGACAGTGAGTCTGCCTTCCTTATTTAACACATTTTTATTCATAAAGATATTTCTAGAGAATTTCACCTGACGTAGAAACCTAAAAGTAGAAGACCATTTGAATGGCCATGATGGGTTCAAGAATAAATTTTAGTATCCTTACAAAATAGCATTCAACCTATCAGTAGAATTTGTATTTAGTTTTCATTGATTACCACTAAGTTTTGTCTTTGCAAATTAAGTTCTGCTACCAGATGTAGTTTCTCATACCTCTTCATATGGAACATGTGAACATGTGCATTGCTACAAGAGGGTCTTAATCTAATTCCACTGAGTTCAAAAGTAGCATTTTTTTTTATACTTTGGGCAAAAGCTGCATGTGTTTCTTTTTCTTTGTGAAATGTAGATGCTGGCATGTTGTGGTTTTATAGTATTGGTAGGCTGTGTAACACAACAAAGCTAATGTTGCTGTGGAAAACTAAATTCTGAATTTTTTTGCCTTCTGTGATGTCTACCACTCCATCTATAATATTTCATTAACGTTCTTTAAGTTTTTTTCCGTTGATGTACCTGACATCATGTCAAGTCTCTGAAAATCATTCATGTCATGGTCTATATCTTTCTGTTTTTCCTGAAAAACATCCAACATTCTTTTGGGAATTGTAAAAATAGTTGGTTCGAATTTTACACCTAATATGTGTTAAGTTTATCATCAGTAGCAGATCCACCATCTATTTAATCTAGATCTGGCTGGTTATATAGGTAGCTGTTTCTCATTCCATGTCACAAGCTTCTGCTGTTCTATGCTATTTTAGTCTACACAGACTTTTCACTACTTTCATCATCCTAGAGGCTAAGTATCTAGCATCTCTTATATTTCATTCTTTCCTTCACTATGTTTTCATGGGGTAAATAGTCTGCAAGGTATGGTATATTCCTTGGGTAAGTTTTTATTAACACATACAGATTTATATATAGATACATACATGTATACACACAGAAATGGTACAGTTCATTTTTCCTCTCTTGCTCATAGTAGAGCTGAGAACTTCCTGAAACCGCTGAGGGATCACCTCCTCATTGCTTCATAGCATTAGGAGGAGGAAGACAGAAAAGTCTAAAAGAAGAATAAAAGATGGATCCTCTTGCTGCCCATCAAAACTTTTTTTCTGTTCTAAGTCTCTTTATGTACAACTGTGGGGTATTTGTTGGAACAATGATATTCAATTTGGTTTATCCTCTAAAGTACATTCAGCAATGTGGACTATGCATGAATCAGAGCTTTGAGAATTTTAGTAACATTGTTTGAAATTCACCTCTGCCTCCCTTTTTTATAGTGTTGCATCAGTTAGGATGGTGACTGCACTGACGTAACTGTTTGGACAGTCACCAGGCCTGCTGTCCATCACTACTTCAATGTCTTTGTGATACTTAAGTGGTTGCAGAGGATGCTGCAAAATGGTTTTCTTGTTACCGTTGCTGGTGAGGGACATTTGTGGAGTCACATAGTTTCCTCATGCCTCTGTTCCTATGCTTTTAGGATCACCCTACTCTTCAGTGTGAATTGGACAAAGATATACCTATGGTACAACAGGTGGTTGATTTTTTGCATTCTATTTGCAGTACTTTAATAATATAAACACATTCTCCAGGAAAATTCTGCATCAATAGAAGTATTTGTATCTGCTGCTGTTGCATACATTTGAGAGGGTATGATTCAGGCTAGCATGTAGTCAAGGAATGGTTGCTGCTAGGTAGTCAGCAATGAATATGAATATGAGCATTTGAATTGACAGTTGTCAACAAGAAGGTCACTAAAGTCTGATTCATTTATTTAGGTCTTTCTTCTCCCTGAAGCATGCTTAATCATCAGGGTGCTATTTACACTTTCAGTTTTATTGGTCATGCTACATAAAGCAGACACAGCAGCAGCTGGGGAAGATTTAGATTTCAAAATGGGGAGAATGAGAGGTGATTGACTAGGGATAGTTGGACAAAACAGGTGACTGTAAGTGCTTAAAGTACTTGAAGCTGGTGCAACTTGTCAGCAATCTCCTTTGGGCAAGCAAGTTGTTATCAAAGTTGCAGCAGTACTAATCTTCATACTTTCACATGCAAAAGGACTTTTTTTCATGACTGAGCTGCTGTTTTAACATGCATGAGAACTAAGAGGGCAACCAGCAAGGGTCTGTCCATATAACAATTTAGATCAGATTCCAGCATCAAGCTGCCTGTAAATCCATGAAAGCTATAATTATTATTTATAAAAAAAGATTCATTTTGTGGTTTTACATTCTTTGGGATGTTTTCAACTTACATTTTGGCTTCATTTTCTCCACTTTATTTTATACAGGTCTACAAGTTCAGAGACAATGATACAGGTAGCCACTGTGACTGCAATGTGTAGACTGGTGATATATGTTACCATGGTAAATCATTGGACCTTACTACAGGTTGCAATTTTCTGCAGTGGGAATTAAGAGTTAAACAGTACATTGCTCTTCTGAGAATCAGACTGGGTTATCAGTGCCAAGTGTTGAATCAAACCAACTAGCCAAGTGTTGGAAAATTATCCTTGGAAGTTATTTATACTATCACTTTGTCAAGCCTGACAGAGAAGTCATTTATTCAGCCATGAGTATGACAGCAACTTCTATTTAATTTCTTTCCTTCACTATGCATACCTCTTACAACCTAAATTCTCTGGTGATGTTCTCTAAAATGCACAAAAGTAGCACAGACTCTTGATTAGATTTCACTGGCTTAAGGACAAAAAGAACCCATTCCTTCTCCCTGAAGCATGTTTCCCTTTTTATTCATGCATTGCTTTTGCTACTCGCTCAGCATCTGGGACATGAGATGCACCACCATCTTGGCATTTCTTATTTCAGATGCTGTAGGTGTAGGATGTTTTTTATTAGTGGTTATTTCCTGTGAATCTTTTTGTGGGGTGATTAGATATAAGGTTTTCTGTCCCAGCTATGTAGTCAGGTGAATGCGGCACACCTAAAAAGCCCAGTAAGGAACTAGTAAAATTACTGTGGGTTTTGGTATATAACGTTTCAGTAAGGGTATTGATTGATAAATGGCATATAATTTTGCAGATGTAACTGCCCTAGCATGTGTTTTCTCAAGTAAAAAGAGAAGTAGCAGATCAGGGAATGGAGATTTCCTCTGTAATATCATACCACTCAGATTAACACAAGTCACATTCCTAGATGGGTATTATTTGGTAGTGTGTTTAATGAGCATCTAGTTAAGTATGAGCATCTGCCTGAAGTAATTTTAAAAGCCATTTGTAAGTTTTTTTGCCCGTTTGCAGGACTTTCAGTTAAACCTTGTTCACAAATTCATTGAGTACTCTCTGTGGCCATGTCAGAATTACCCCTTCCAAGCAAACATGGTCTATTTGTGTTGTGAAATTTATTGATGGCATTTCTTTGTGGAATGCTGACAACTTGCATATCACATAACAGTTTGGATTTGTTGTTCATAAACTCAGCTTTTCATCCTTCCTTCCTTGCTTATTGTTTTGAGAGGGCTTTAGCAGATCAGGGGGAGAAACCAAGTTCTTTTTCACTGCTGTCCCTGTAAGTTGTTATAGGATCTGAATGATAAAACTGTTTTATTTTATGATTTTTTTTCCAGAACAGTTTTGATAAAATTGATGCAACAATTGCTATATTTGTTGTATATTAAAGAAAATAAGATATTTTCCACCAAGAGTATTGCCTTTTGCTTATCTTTTTAAAGCATTTCAGATCCTTTCCTTGCTAAAGCTATCTCTCTGTGAATAAGATTCATGGTTAGCTCAATTTATTATGATAAAAGGGAATTTGGTTCTGCTTGTTTAGCTATTGTGAGGAGAAAAATAAACACTCAGTATCAATTCATTAAGGGAAGAAATCTTAGTAAAAGATAATCTTTGTTTTGTTTGCTGCCAAATATTTGTTAATTTTCATTGGGGTGATTGTTTATATTTATCTTTGTTAGCAAATGGACATTCAGACTTTAAAAAGGCAGCCCCTCAAAGACATTAAGTACCAGCTTGCCATTTGTTTTCACAGGAAACTGAGAATCTAAATAAATGTGAGGATCTAGTGCTCTATAAGTGAATGGAGTACTAGAGAGAGAGAAAACAAAGCAGGCTGGGTTGGAGGGAGAAATGCTGACAAGAAAGCTTGGGGAAGCAGTGCTGATTTATTCCCTCTAGATTAAATGAGACAATTGATAATGTAGTCCTTTGCAACTAGTTGAACTTGCCGATTCCTTCTCTCTGGGATAGAGAAGGAATTCTCCTGTTCCCAGTAAAAGGAAAAAGCTGAAAAGCAGTTGTGAGTGCTGACATTTGTGTGCCTCCAAAATAAATTCTATTATCTGAAAATTCCCTTTGTTGTATGTAGTAGAGGTTATGTACCTGCATACATTAATTCCTATGCACACAAGTGCTTTAGTTGTGTGGAAAATTTTTGATTTAGTTTAGCAGCTTTAATTCTATAGATAATCTGATATTTTTTCCAGGCATGTGCTTGGCTAGCAAGGGAAGCAAAGGGTGGTAGCAAACGATAGTGTTTGAGGGTCTGAACACTAAAAAGTGCCTGTAAAGTTCACCTTGGGATTTTACTGGTCACCTGGCTTGGAGCTGCAGATGGTACGTGAATTGGTGCCTCACTTCCAGGGAGCTGGATACAAGCTGCAGTTACAGAGAGCTCTTATCAGAATAGCAGTGCAGAATTTATGTGAAAAACTAACCCATTCAGCTGATTACTGTGTTTTCCAAGGCAGACTTTCTATGTCCCCAGGTCATTTGTTGAGCTGGGAGAAAGAAGAATAAGTACCTTCCAAAAGCATACACAAAACTAGATTTCAGTTTCCCATGGAAAGAAATTTAAGTATGCCTCTAGATGAGAATTTCAGCTGAAGCTTGTGCTTCATTTAGAAGAAACCCTAGATAACCCCACAGACACCTCCATCGTTAAATTCTTTGATTGCTCTACTACAGCCAAGAGTACGTTGATGAAAACACTTCATTACAGGATCCTACTGCGAAAAGAGGTTTTCCTGAACTCCAGAATGGACACAAGCACAGTGCACCTTATTCTGAATGCAGGTACCAATTATAAAATACGGATTGCTAGAAGTGGCAGTTCTAGCTCTATGTTCAGTAACTAACTTCCAGAGTGTTTGTCTCCTTTCCTTTCAGATGTAGAAACATGTCACTGTCTTGTTGTGAAATTTAAGTTTCTGTTTCTTTGTCTGTGATATATTTTCCCCAGCCGTAACTACCAAAGCCTCAGCATGTCTGTGTCCCATGAAGAAAGCAATGGCATCATAGCAGCACCTTAATCAAGACTCTCTGGCTAAATACTATTTCTACTGAATTCATACTAGCCTTGCCTTAAAGACTGACTTTTCCTGGGCAAGAGCAACTCCATGAGCCAGTGTATGCATGGGGCCAGCCAGCTGGAAATCACCTTGGCAGAAATAGACATAGGGATTCTGGTGAGGACCTTGAGAGTCTTGGGGTTTTGGTGGACAACAGGTTGAATACAGGCCAGGAAAGAGCCCTTGCAGAAAAGGAGGCAAATCGTATCCTTAGCTTCATTAGACAAAGTACTGCCAGCAGGCTGAAGAAGGTGATCCTTCCGCTCTACTGGGCACTGGTGAGGCCACACCTGGTGTACTGTGAATAGTTCTGGGCTCCCCAGTACAAAAGAGACATGGATGTACTGAGGAGTTCAATAAAATGCTATAAGGACAGTTAAGGGACAAGAGCACCTCAAGTATGAGGAAAGGCTGAGTCAGCTGAGACTGCTCAGCCTAGAGGAGAGAGGACTCAGGGGTATCTTATCAATGTATACAAATACCCTAAGGTCTTATATAGAGTCCAAAGATGACAGAGACAGGCTCTTTTCAGTGGTGCCCAGTGACAGGACCAGAGGCAAAGGGAAAACACTGACATAGAGGAGATTCCTCTGGACATTAGTAAATGCTAATGTCCAAAGGAGCATGCATTTTTTACTGTAACAACAACTGAACACTGGAATAGGTTGTTTGGGCATGTTGCAGAGTCTCCATCTGTCTATACACAGTCCTGGGCAATTCGTTATAGGTGGCCCTTCTTGAACAAGGGAGTTGGGAAAGGTGACTTCCAGATGTCCGTTCCAACCTCAGCCATTCAATGATTCTGTGATTCATGTTTTCAGAAAATCTGACCTTTTTATGCCATCTTGTTTTCCCTTCAGCCTGCAAATATAGTGTCAGAAGTCTCCTTGTTTCAGTTAATATCAAATGTGCATAATAGCTACTGCCTAGAGGTTGCAGCTGCTAAAATTGTACTGAAGTGTTAATGTTGCTTCAGGGTTTTGTCAGGAACAGCTGGTATTTTTATAGGGTTTTGCATGGATTTATTACCAAGAAACATTTTGCCACTGAAAGTTTTTTTTTTTTAATGGCAAGCTAATAACCAAACTTTTTAGAATATGCATTAGCATTTTCTTTTTTGTTGTTGGGTTTTTTTTGGTTTTATGTTTTGTTTTGTTTTTATTAGTGGGTTAGTATTACATAAAAAAAGTTAGCAGTGGTAAGACAGAAGTCCAGGATATGTGAATATTTAGTGTGCTACTGGGAGCTGAAGAATATTATACCTTTGGTCAGGAATGTGCCTTAAAATCCACCAGAGTTTGGGGGGTTCTGATAAATGAAATCAAAACAATAAAGTTGTTTGCTTGTCTGTGTGAAAAAATGGTTCTTTTTTAACCTAGTCTTTCTATAGTCTGCATTGGGAAAATTCTCAAAGCATATTTTTCCTGGATATAAATACGTGACTCAGTGTTTTGAAAAAGTACTACATTTCATTTCATGTAAAATTCAGCATGTGCCAACTTGCTGCTCTTTCTTACTGATTTTGTCAAAAATAAGAATTGTTTTGTATAAAACTACCATCAACTGGGATAATTTTGACATATACTCCTTCCTTTCTAACATAAGCTCAATCTGTTGCTCTCACTGGGACCACCAACTGATGACATGTTCAGTTTTGCTTGTTAATTTTTATTGCAATATTCTCTCACTTTTCCATAGATTAGGATGCTATGTAAATATGTATTGAATTGTTAGAAGAATTGACTTGAGGCTTGTCAGCTTTGTAGGCAAAATAAAGTGATGGAAAACCATGGAATCAATAGATTCGAATTTTTTGCTAAGGAGGTAAGGTTTTGAAAAGAAGAAAACTCTTATGCCTTGACACTTTATGCCACACCATTGCTACCTTTCAGTACCATGTTGCAAAGGATGGGCTTGTAGGGGAGCAGGTAATTCCTGTAACTCCATTCCATAGTTCTCCTAGTTCAACATTTAGACAAGACAAAACCTAGGCAAAGATTAAAGCAAAGTCTATTATTTTCAGTACAAGGCAACTACCTATTTGGCTTATGCCCAAAGCTGTTGATGCTTATCAGCAATGGGTGGTGATGACAGTGTGGGAGGAAAACAGCAGGACACCTAGGGATTACTGCCCCAGCCCTACCCAGAACAAAGTTACAAAACTGCAAACAAATGGACCACTTACAGCTAATGCTAATAGAGTCAACTGAATAAAGAGAGGGTAGCATCAGTATTGCCAGCTGAAAGTGCTCAAGAGCTGTCTAAATTCTGACATTCTTTGAAACCATGACTTTTGTTTTATTTAAAAAATCTTTTTAAAATAGAAGCCTATAAAATTGACTTTATGAGCCTTTTCTGTGACTGTGGGAGATAAAAATAATAGATCCTTGAGCTAGGGCTTTATTGAGACACTTTTATAGAGCTGAAGCAATCACTTTAGGGTTAGACAGTGACACCACCACCCTCTTCTCATGGTTAGGATAGCAGCCTGGAATCTGTTGTCATTTAAACTGAAGTTTTACTGCCAGAGGGTATTGGGAAGTATTGCTGTGCGATGGAGAATGACATTTCCCATTGTGCCTAGGAGTGTCCTGGTATCTTCTGTCAGTTCGTGTAAGAGATATCAGTGTTGTAATGTGATTTTAATGTGCACAAGCAATGTTGACTCTTGTTTATGTTTAAATCCATAACTGGCATGAGACTTCATCCCTCCGTTGTCAGTTTAGCCTAATGAAGCAGCCAAGCAGTTCTCACTGGGGCTTTAAAATCAGAGGAGCTTCAGCAAGCATTGCTTATCTGAAGCGGTACAATAAATGAGAAACCCTTCCCTATGGTTGAACTGAGAAGCCTTCATAGGTGTAGAAATGTTGCTTTTGCTTTAAAAGGAGACTGATGCAAGTTATGCCTGCACTCCCTCTGATGGAATCAAACTGTAGATAAGGAGGTGAAATATCCCCCAATATCCCCCTTGCCCTCAAAACCATGTAGTTTCACTTGCCCCCTCCTTTCCCCTCTTTCAATTGCATTTTCTGTCTCCCGGCTGCAGAAGCACTAGTGACCCATGGAGAGAGTGGGAGATGTACTCAAGCCTTAGGTCACACCTCCAGGAAGGAGAAATTAATAAAATAAATTGAATAAATGAAGGACTGAAAATGCTGGAACAG
Organism: Bolborhynchus lineola; assembly: GCA_025448015.1. Classification (NCBI taxonomy): domain Eukaryota; kingdom Metazoa; phylum Chordata; class Aves; order Psittaciformes; family Psittacidae; genus Bolborhynchus; species Bolborhynchus lineola. The sequence continues at coordinate 13,267 of JAOEHX010017006.1, forward strand.
ACATTCTCTGGGCCAAGACTGTGCCAGCACATGGAGTAGAATGCAAACTCTTTTGGAAAAAGCAGAGGCTTCCAAAATATTGCTGCTCCTTCCAAAGTGTTTCTCAAAGGGAAATATTAGTGAAGGGAAAGGGATACTTGGGTATGATCTGGGGGAAGAAAGAGATTGAAGGTTTGTTGCAATAATTAGACCTTTCTTTGCAGTGGAATAACTTTTCTTGTTTTAACCTGCTGCCTTTGATGCTGTTGAATGTTAATTGCTCTGCAGGCTTGGAAGAAGGTGTTCTTCAGTGATCCCATGCACCCTCCTGGTGCTCTCACACCAGATTTCTGTATGATATATTTATGTTTCCCAGAGGGTTTGACAGGTCTACAAGGCTTAAAAGAAAGTCAGAATCACATGGAAAAGAAACAATATTATGAGATAATTGCTGGTGTGTGGCATAAGTCTTATGGAATGAAAATATCAAGATGAAATATAGGCAGGATCTGAGCTGTACAAGAGATGCTGAGGAACTTGAGTTTGTCACAAGGAGTGAGAAATCAGCATAGTTTATATAAGAGATAAGGATGACAGCATACCAGGAAGACCTGTAGAATGGAGATTGAGAGTTGACCATGGAAAAATCACTATAGCTCTAGAAGTAGATGACTTCACATTTTCATTTTCTTAATGAGAAAATGGAAAACTTAATGAAAAAACTGAGGCTGAGAAGGTGGCTAGACGCATATGCCACCACAAGCTAGCTTCAGAAGCAAAATAATTTCCATTGTGAGCATCCAGGAAATAAACCAGGACTTTAATTTCCATCTGGAGATGTTTGAATTTAGATAAATGGTTCAAAATTATACTTGGAACCTGAGAGCTTAGTCCAGTGCTTGAGATGTCTCCTCTCATGAAAATTTGTGAGCACTCCAAAAGTGCCAATTGGAATAGTTGGTCTCTTTCTGTTATTTTGTTGGGCTGGAAAGCAGAAAAAGGATTGGGACAGAGGAACAGATGTTTTTAAAAACAAACAAACAAAAAAAAAAACCAAAAAAAAAAAACAGGGAAAATTCCA
>JAOEHX010017007.1:8644-22312 GCA_025448015.1 Bolborhynchus lineola
CTTACCTGAAAATGGAGCTAATGAGATAAGCATGCATACTAGAGCAGTTCTTGTATTATCTTTCATAGTCTATGACAGGGGATAGAGGGGGAATGTGAAAAGGTAACTGCATATAGATTTCTTGCAAAGTACTTGGATCTTAATCCTATAGATATTATTTAGGGTTTAACTGCTGCATTTCTGACAGCAGAAACATATATTTAACTGTTGCCTTTTCAAAGGTGACAGGCACATTTGTACCTAAAGTGAGCGAGTTAGAATATATTCTCTCTATGACAGACTAGAAGGAATATTTTTATTCATGGGTTCAGGTGACAATTTATGCTGGAAGAAATAGGCTGATCATGCTTTGCATGCACAGTGAAACCCAAAGAAAAATGCACGCTGTAAGTAATATTTAGCTTGGGTGTGTAGTTACAAAAGGTTTATGTCACTGATGTTTGCATCTTTTAAAAGCGCTCAGTATTAGATTGCATATACAAAATCTATACATACACATTATAGATGTATACATACTATATATATATGAAGGTACATAAAGTTGCTTTGGGGGGGGCAGAGGTTCTCCCCCAGACACTACATGATTTTTGTGATAAAAGCTCAGAGCTATCGTATGTACCTATGGTTACTTTAAATAATTTGCTTGGGTCTTATATCTCATATTATTTCCTTTGTCTAGTCCTTGTACATTTAGCTTCTATGCTCTTCAAGAAAGGGTATTTTACTGTGCTGGTCAATGCCTCATACAACCACACCCTGGCGTCACTGGAGTCTCAAAGAATAAGGTAAATAATTCTCCACTGTTGAGACTCATATCTGAAACTATTGTCCAATTTATTACAATTTAGACTCAATTGCTTCCACCATGCACTGTCTTTCCAATGTATGAAAGGAATCTGCAATCCCATGGGATTAAAAGTATCCGTATCAATTAAAAAGGCTCTCAAATTCTGCTGTCTGGCCTCTATTGCTTTCTTCTTCTTTCTCTTTCTTGTACTGGAAAGCACATTTGGGATTTCTTACTAAGTCCTTTGATGGCATCACGCTGTGGAATCTGCTAAGCTCAGTGAGCATTCCAGCTGCAACAGCCTCTCTGCCCCAACCTATCACCATAACGTAGGACATCTGTGACATCATCTGACAGTCTGTGATATCACCTTATGACCTGCAAGATCAGAAAAGGTCACTGTTTCTTAGTCACCCTGAATTTAAAAGGTGTCACAGGTAGTAACACACTTGATTTTAACTGTAAAAATGCTGCTAAAATAACCTCTTGTACATTTGATAAAAGACCTATAAATCTGTTTGGAAACTTTTCAACTGTACAAATCTTATTTTCTTACTTTGATTTTCAGATTTCCATTCTTAGTAAAATAAAACTGACAAATTTTATCCAATTCCTATGTAGTGAAGGAATGAATATATTTTCTCTTATGTGCTAAACCTCACATATCTCCCACTGCTACTCCACAGAAGAAGAGGTTTCAGTAAATCACATGTGGGACATCTAGTGTTAAAATGTGCTTAAATTCACTTTAAACTCCTATTTATTCATGTATTTCTACAATGTAAATACTGCAGAAGCTCAATAGACTGTATGCTTCATACCTACCAGAAAAATGATGGCCTCTCTCTTCTGAAAGGAAGAGTGAGCAGAGAAATGCCCTATTTTACATACTGCTAACACCTAATTATTTTTTACAAAATATATCTGGTAGCATTTATTGTTTGAGTGATCATAAATATTTACAAATTATAGTCTTGAGAGCAACCAACATGCTGATGCTTTCTTCTTTCCTTAGAATGCTGTTTGTTTGCATACCTGCTAATTGCTAAAACTCAGTAATCTGTAGTGGTCTTCCTTTTATTAGTGTAAATTAGCAAAGTCTTACTTCACAAATTATGAAGGCTTTGCCATGCAAATATAATAGGCTCAGCTATTTCTTTTAAAAGTCAGTGTGCTCTAGTCCATTTTTTTCTTTTTATTACTGTTATCTTTAGTTCTGTGAAACCTTGGAACATTTCCCAGTCTGGATCTATAGAAAGTTTCCTGGGAAAATGTATAAAGATCCTGTGTTCTGCTTTCCTCTGTGCTGGCAGTGCCTGTGTGCTTTGGTTGAGCTAGGTCTTTGAAGACCTAGCACATGCATAGAGTCCAGTCAGGCTGAAAAATTTAGCAGTTGAGACATTTTACAATCCAAAATCTCTTTTAAACAAAGGTGTGGTTTAGCAGGACTGGCTGCTTCTGACCTCTTTCAGCCTCTTATTATTTCAGCTGCTATGATGTAAGGCTGAGTATGGTAGAGCTGAAGTAGCTGAGGCTCAGGGAGAAATGCTGAGAACAGCTGTTTTACTGTAAACATTAACAAGGATTGGACTTCATTTGCAAGCTGGGAGCATTCACAATTTCTGCACAAATAATATGTCGGGAATTTGATCTAGATGTTCACAGCACAAAGAAAAAAATCATCCCTTCTATACATTACTGCAGCTTTGAATGATGTAAATTCTCTGCAGAAAGATGCATCCCATTAAAATCAACAGGGAATTTTTCAGGTTTATACACAGCTTCACATAGACGATACAGACGTACACACAGGAAAAGAAGAAGCGATATTTATCTGCTTTAGCTATTTCTAAAGCTCCTATCACATTGGTAGCTAAGTGCCAATTAAATACTGAAAATATTCAGTTAAAGCAGACACTGATGTCTGCTGATTATTGCAGAGCTACAGACTCCTATCCAAGAGGGCAGAGAGATTTGAATGCTTTCCCCTCAGCTCAGTGCTGCAATTCATAGATGTTAGGAGAAAAATTTCAGACCTCATTTTCTTCATTACATTCTCAAAGTTGCTTTTTTCTGAAGCAAATGAAAAATCTCAGGCAAAGTGACCTTTGCAGCAAGCGCGACATTCACTGACATCACATACATCTGCATATGCACACACAGACGTGCGGACCACATCCTCCAGACACTGAAAGATAGGTTCTTTTGCCAAATTATCAATGCAAGGGAGTCTGCAAGGCAGCTCAGCCAGCTCCTTGCTCATCAGACAGTGCAGATATGACAAAGCCTCAGCTGGTTTGCAGCCACTGTAGAGACTGCAATGGCACTTTCTTTCCCAGCTCCTCGTGAAAGACATACCATTTAAAAATGGCTAAATGGAGCCTATTTCTCATGGATCCCCAGTTACCAGACTAGTTTCTTGGGTACAGTGGCAGCCAGTGCAAAATACAGTAGCTCTGCTGGTGTTACAGTTTACGCTAGGGACCACATTGGCAGGGAGACAACCCCAGGATGATGCAAGGATGGTTTAAAGCTGCATTTCCACCACCCTCTTTGAGGCCTGCCAAGAACTGCTTGGCCAAAGCTTGGAGTCTGGGCAACAGTCCCTACTTACAGACTCCTTTTAGAAACTCCCCATATTAAATATAAAGCTATATAAATCCTAACTATCTTCCTTATTTGTTATTATTATGGTTCACAGGCTAAGTAGCATAAACTCTGGTCATCCCTTTGATAAAAGACCAAGGCAAACTTGGGATCCAGAAAGGCTTGTTAAAATCCATCACTTCCAATGAAAATCTTAAAAGTCTGGCCTGTGCTGTGGATGTGCACCCCTTTCAATGAGAAATAAAACGAACCAATTGGACATCTGACCTCTTTAACATTTCCAGGACATTTCCCATAAATCTGGAAGTATCAAAATTAGTATCTCTCTAAAATTCAAAGCTAGTTAGCTATATTCTGTTCTTAAATTGTTTAGTTTTTATGCGGATAAGGAGAAGGTTTTGGTCTCTGTGTTGTTTTATAGCGTTAATCTATTATGCAGTTGAACAGCTACTGTTTCCTCCTCCAGAGTGGCTGTGTTTCTTTGGATCATGATTTGTTTCTACGTTTTGGTATGAAGTAACACAAAATGCTGTCTACCTAATATATGTGAAACTATGGTTTTCTTGCATTCCTCTTTATAATGGAAAGTAAAAATATTCCGAGTGCCATTTATTCCTGACCCTAGGCATGTTCAAATCTCCAAGTAAGTTTCACCATCCATGTGTGATAATTGAGGTTTTGAAATGCACCTGGAAACATACTATCTTTCCTTCCTGCTCTCCAACAGGATTCCAGAGCTCTGGAATCAAATCTATTGTAAGTTGCCTTTCCCCATCTCATACTTTTTATTGAACAAATGTTCAAAAAAATACCTAGTTGTTTGTTTAGATCTTGTAACCAAAACAAGGCTCCATCCTGTCCTCTTCCACTGCCCATGCCTGTAATTTCTTCTCAAGCTGAACAGTGATTGGGGCTAAAGCCAGCATACTATTACATTTGGAACCCAGTTTCATCCAGGAAAATGATACAAATGAACCTGGGAAATAAGCTGCAGCTTGAGAAAGTAATAAAGCATGTTACAGTGCTCATATGTAACTGGAGATGGAGGAGCTGTTTCCAGAACAGGGACTGGAAAGGACATACTGGCACCTGTGTGGTTTCTGAACCACTGAAAGCAAATTCTTTCCTCACTGCCTTGGCAAGCCCAGAGAGCAGATGAAATGCTGTGGTCTGGCCAAAAGAGAGACTGTTCTGGCACTACAGAAACCTCTTCTATAGCACATTCTTTCTGTGATAGTAGCTCTTCTCACCACCTCAAAAATGCTCGCTGAAACACCAGCCCCAGCTGTAGTTTCTACAAGTGGATGAAACATGTGTCACCACCATTAGAACCATCCACGCAAAGAGCGGGATAGGACACCTCACAGCACTGGGCCAGCAAAGAGTAGCCCTGCTCTAGGCTGACAGTGAACGTCCAGTATTGGGGCATGGTAATTCTGAAAGGCACTGAATGCTCTTTCCCAAAGCTCCCTGAGAAAACTAGGTCCAAAAATTTGGATTTGGTACTGGAATTCCCCATTAAACATCCCAGTAAGTTGAAATATTTGGCTACAAGTCTTCTTGTCTCTAAAACCTGTCAGACACACACTGTTGTCCACCAGAAAGCAGGTGAAACCAACAAACTCATCATCTTGGTAATTCACAACACTAGAACACGCTGGTTTTCCTGTGTTAAAAACAGGACTGCCAAGGAATTTAGAGATCTGAGAGAGGCCAACCTCTAAGCATACAGTCCAACCCCATTGACACACAATCCGAATTATAGCTATTAAAATTTAATAATTTCCTTATTTGTCAGAAATAAACCCTCATTTCTTAAATGAGACACTGTATCTGAAAATCAGCCCGCCACTTCTGTTCCTCACTGCTGTCCTGCAACTCATGTTGGTGCCACAGGCCGCTTAAAATGTCCTTCATACCAGTGATCTGCCTCTGGTTGTGAAGAACAGCATGCACATTCCTTCCTGGTGCCCCCTGTTGGAATGCTGGGCTAGTCAGGTTTAAGGAAATCACTGCAAAACTGTAGAAGCTTAGGCAAGAAACCAAACTCCCCAAAAGCTAATCGTATTGAAAATGTTCTGGCTAAAAAAGAAGGAAAAAAAAGGGGGGGGGGAAGAAGGGGGAGGGAAATTCCTGTGATTTTCCTCAAATATTTTCCAGAATCAATTTTTCTCCAAATATAAACCCCAAATTCATCTGGAAGGTGTGTGTTTATTACAATGCAGACAGTCTTTTGGGGAAATGCATAAAACATTGCACTGTATCACATTTTCAATTAGAAAAACAATTCCAATGTAGCTTGTTATCTGCAAACAAGCGTCATCAAGCTCCTGTAATGGGAAAATGGTTGCATTCTCTCACAGGTCAAATATAAACCAAAAAATATACCCTAGACTAAGATAAAATCTGACCTGATTTTTGAAGCTTTTCATTTTAAAGCTGTCTGGAAGAGCCAAAGGAATAATACAGCACTTGTAAGAAGGAATACCAAAAAAATGTCAGTGCCAAATACACTGGGAAGGGAAATGTGGAGAAAGTGCATCTCTGAAACAGATTTTTGAGGTGACAGCCTGGGGATCAGTCTAATAAGGGAATTAGTTACCCAGAACTTGAAGCCCGCAGTGCCAAAGTGAAAGGTAATGGGATCCTAGAGGATCAGAACCTCTTGTTCTGTGTCTAGATTTCCTATAGAGAGCATGGGAAAAATTAGGTACCTCTGAGAATGGCATCCAAAACATCTGTTTCTGTATTTTATCCAGTGATTGTTTATATGAAACATTTAAGAAACAGCCCTGAAAGCTGGAAAGGGAATCTAAGGCGCTCTCTGCCAGATGGGTGCTTTAACCAGTACAGTCATGCTTTCTCTTATGCTTTCTCAGTGACTCTCATTCTCTCTCCCTGGCCCAGTGAACTGAAATTATTTTCTGCAGCATGGCACAGTTTCAATAGGAAGGGTGGAGAGTGCCTGCCTTCAAAACAGCCTGCGTCTGGTGGTCAGGCCACTCTCCTGGGACGTGTGAGTCGGAGTCTCCTCACGCACAGAACATTCTTGTGCTCACAGACAGGAAACTGTGAGGGTGCACTTGAGAACTCACCTTGTTTTTTCTAATCTCTAACTGCTGTTATACAGATAATAAAAGGAAATATTTAACAATAACTATGAAAATTACTGACACTTACAGACACCTTTAATCTTTGAGATTCCAAAGCAAACAATGGATTATACTGGAGCAAGTTTGCCCTTTGGACCCAGCAGAAGCACCCAAGAATGCAGAAATGAGCTTTGCTGTACTTCTTAAAATGTTGTAATGCATGTTTTTGTGTGAGCTAGATCAACTCCATAGGCTGAGTCAGAGAAAATTCTGCTTGCATAGTATCCTTTTTTGTCCACTCTATGGATATTTGCAAACAGCTTTTCAGCTTTAACCTCTTTCAGCTCCTTGGGTTTTCTTTAGAGCAAAAGTACAGCAGTTGTATTTAAGCCATGTGCAGGGGCTCAGAGGGATAAGTCTCACCCACAGGTATGTACATTTGAATCATGTTGCTTACTATCAGTTTATCATCTCCTGGGGCATCATGCAAGCAACAGTGCACAAGCTTAGGCTAGGAGATGAAGACAATTTCAACACTATTGAAAGTGTAGAGCAGAGCTTGAAGGAAGCAGAAAATAATAAAACATGTCTGATTTCGGCCAAGACAGCAAGAATTAATAATCTGACTTCCAACAGGATAGCATAGGATCTACCATAATACAGCTATGGCCAGTTGTCTCTCAGGCTGTCAGTTTCATGTGGATTTGACAGTTTTGCAGGTTGGCCCCCTTTGAATGCACTTTAATTCTTACTATATTTAAACAAAAGAGAAGGAAAAGGAATCTCTGAGGCTACACATCTCCTGCTGGCAAAGGTACACAGAGCACACAGAACAGTAGGAAAGGAACTTTCCAGAATATGGATGTCTCTTTTTTTCAGCCAAACCAACACTTGCTGCTCAGATAACAGCCAGTCAGTCCCAGGCTGCCTCTGTGCTGCAGCAGGAGTCCTAGCAGTGCAGGTTGTACTTCCAGGGCTATTTCATCACACCTCCAGCTCCTGCACTTCCATGAGAAGCAGGTATAATTGCCCATACTGTTCCTCCATTTAAGTGAGTCTTTCTGTGGCTATCAGCAGACCTTGTGCATTAGCAGACCTTGTATACTGAAGGAACAAGAGCCAAACCTGTCTCAGTTTCTAGATTTGTGACTCAAGAAGTTTATGCAATGAAGGAAGTTATGGTTTCCCAAGTCCCTTCCATAAACAGTAGCTTTGGTGAACACTTTGCTCCTCTATGACCCAATCAAATCGAGGGCAGTTACCATATAAATAATTTCACATCTGTATAGAAATATTTTGCTGAATCTGGGCCTAAGGAAAGATGTATTTAAAAAGTTTCCTAAAATTCTGGATTTAGAATCTTAGTGTTATACCCTAGCAAACTAAGAACTAACTATATTTTTCTAATAGCTTCCTTAACATTCTACACTAATTCCTTCCTTTTCCTATTTAAAAGCAGAGTATTTAAGACTTGTAAAATATGTGCCTTTATGACTAGGATTTTGATGTGCTAAAGTTTTTGCTTTTGCATTTTTTTCCATACAAACATATGTAGTTTTCAATTTTATGTGACCAGTTTTGGCTATAATAAAGGAGGACCTGCTCTGAAAGACTTCCCTTTAGCAGCAGAAAATCTCTAGCACAGGACAGGAAAGAAAAAGGAATGCTACCTATTCTGTGTTGCCCACGATAACATCCAAAAACATGCACTCCTTTTTTGCCTGATTCACACAAATTCCAACTGCTACATTTTATTATGGCATTTAAGAATTCGGGTAATTAGATATTTAATACAACTCAATTTGTATCTCAGAAGCAAAGACACACAGACGCATATGCAGAAATACATTCTCACCACTTGTGATTCTGAATATTTATTGTAACATTTTCTACCTTGAAAAAAGTAGTAAAGACATACAGCATGAGAAGGCTATTTGAACTTAGAGTTTCTCTTTCTCTGCTTCCATTGCCAATGACTACACTGGGAAACCACATATTCTAATTGCAACTTGGTAGGCATTCAGAGTGCATTTTTATACCTAGGTCAGGCAACATGCATTGCACACTGTTCAGATCTAAGGACCTTTGATGGGTGAGATTGTGCCCATGCTCACTGAACATACACTGAATGATCAGGCAAGAACAACACCACAAGAGCTACCCTCTGGCCCTGACTCCCACTAACACAATCACTGGTTCCATGTGGACTCACTGGCCTCACACGAAGCCTGTGACTATATAAAACAGGGCTTCAGTCCATCAGCCTCTGCTTTGCAACTTTAACACGTATACATGTTGCCTCCTGCGGCAACTTCTGCTACTACTGTTGGTTTGGATGGGATCAGACTTGAAGAACTAACTTGGACACGGTGGAATGGGACACAATGGTTCTCAATGACCAGAAGAGAGTTTGGGACTGCAGGCTTCTCCCTCATCCTAGACTAAGGAAGACTGTTCTTAGAACAGAACACCTCTGTCACTTCGCACCTAGCTTACTCCTATAGCAGAGCCTATCAAATACAGATCTCTTCTCTAGAAAAAGGGAGGAAGGGAGAAGAAAAGGAGCATGCACCAGGAAGACTGCTTTGAGTTCTACAGAGAGAGGGTAGACAGTGACTTTGCCACTTCAGAGTGGCAGAATTCAGGATAAGGAGTCACTCTGTGCAAACAATTGGAACTTGCTCAGCAGCATGATGAGCTTTATTCTCATGTCCACAATCACTGCAACCTGCTCACAAAGCCTGGACATTCCTGACTGCTGCAGCCAGTCCCCAAAGGTGCTCAAGTCCACCATCCCCAAATGGTGTGGACCACTAATGCCCTGAAATCATAAGGCAGTTGCCCAGAAGGTATACCCAAATAGAGGGAAAGATCAGCTAATTGTGCCTGGCACAGAGGGCCTTTGAAAAGTATTTCAGAAGAGATTTCACTTCCTGGCCTACAGAGCTTTGCTTAGGACAAGGAAGAGTACAAAAACATCATGGCAGTGTGTACACACTGAACATATGATTCCTGCATTTTCTGGATTAGGGTATTGACTGCATTTTGATCAGTGCTATCTATCGTGTGCTTTCCTGGTCATGCTGTCCTACCAGACAGAGAGGCAAACATGAGTATTTCATCAGGCACTGAACTCCTGATGGGTCGGGATAAATGAGCTTTCAATCAATTCATTAAGGCTACCATGTTCTCCAAAGCTTTTTCTGGGGCCCATGAGAGCCTTTCCATCCAGAATGGATGCTGCAAATAGAGTCCTTCATGGCTACCAAAAAGTAGCACCAGTGTAGGAAGTGAGTCTGGCTTCTCAATAGGGAGAGAAGTCTGAGAAGTCGTCAGAATTTATTTTGCAGCAGAACTCACAGCATGCTCTTAAGTGCAAACATATAGGTAAAATAGCTACCACCAGTGATCATTTCTCTTCGCCACACTTTCCCCCCCTTCTTTCCTCATGACCCAGCCCTTCAGCCCCTCAGGGTGCCTTCAGGGGCTGAGTAAGGCTGACCTCTTATTCTGCTGGAGTATCCATGGGCTTCAGCCCCTGAAAGGAAGCCAAAGGCTACTTAGTGTGATTTTCCAGTCACTGGGTTATGTGTATTGGGTTGCAGCTCCCTCCTACTCTGCTAGAAAAAGTTTCTCTCCTGTAAATGCAGTGCCCCTCTGGGGGCACTCCATTTTCTCAGCCACATCCCCAGAAATCCCTGCACATCCTATCTTCACACTGTGCATCCTGGACCAGGGTCTCTCCCTCTACACTGGATGTTTATTTCAGCACACAAATGAAGGCCCAGGAAGGTGAGGGAACAATACATTAAGAAAGTGCCAGCACCTAAAATTTCAGAAAAATATAAGAGGGCACATTATTGCAGTGCACTATTAATTTTAAAACTAGCTAATTATTATTCAAAAAAGCCCAAACAGAGCAACAAACTCTTTATTCTGAGCAAATAAAGTTCCTGGGGATTTGGGCACTAAGAATACAGCAGAAGAATACATGCAGAAAGATCTCAACATGATGAAAAGGAACATAAATACCTTTACATTTTGCCATCTCTTCTCCCATCAATTCCAGCAAGATGCCAAGTTCGCTGGGAAGCATCTGCACTAGCAAGATCAGAATGGCTGCCAGGATATCCCTGGGGACCTGGAGCATGCTTAAGTCTAGCATAGGTTCAATCTGTACTGTTTGTCTCTAAATCAAAGCAAGCTTTTCCTGCCCAAGGCCTATTTTTGTTTCCCTTTAGTAAAAAACCTCAGCATCAATTAAACTTGTATTGTGTAGAAATGGATGAGGGATGAGGGCACTAGTATGCACGATACACAGATATACACAAACCAGAACAAAGCATTTCTAGATTTAGCACAGTCAGGTAAAATACGCTGTTATCTAGGTCAGGCAAACTATAAGGAAAGGTCTCAGGTTAAGATCGGTACCTTCAAAAATATCAATAAATCACCAGATTTAAATATCAATAAATAACCAGATATCAATAAATCTCTATATTGCCTTCTTCAAACTATCACATTAATTAATCATAGAATCATAGACTCCTAGAATAGTTAGGGTTGGAAAGGACCTTAAGATCATCTAGTTCCAACCCTGCTGGCCCCTGCTGCAGGGACACCCCACACTAAACCATGTCACCCAAGGCTCTGTCCAACCTGGCCTTGAACACCGCCAGGGATGCAGCATTCACAACTTCCCTGGGCAACACATTCCAGTGCCTCACCACCCTCACAGTAAAGAACTTCTTCCTTATATCCAATCTAAACTTCCCCTGTTTAAGTTTGNNNGTCAGCTCCTCTATTACTTGCAGAAGGAAGTTGTCTTCCACACAATTGAGGAACTTCCTGGATTGCTTGTGCTGGGCCATACTGTCCCTCCAATAGATGTCAGGGTGGTTGACATCCCCCATGAGGACCAGGGCCTGTGAGCGTGAGGCTGTTCCTATCTGTCTATAGCGTGCTTCATCCACAGAGTCCTCTTGGTCAGGTGGTCTGTAACAGATCCCCACAATAATGTCTCCGAACACTGGTTTCCCTTTAACCCTGACCCACAAACCCTCTATTGACTGCTCACCTAAATTAATCAATCAATTAATTAATTAATTAACTGTTAAGAATCAAGTTGATTAACACTTATTTCAGATTGAAATAGTCCAGTGTCGATTAGGTCAGAAGATCAACTATATTTCTTAGTATATCAGTGGGAATGTAGGCTAACTGTATTAGCTTAAAACTTTGCTTGTAAGACAGAATACAAGCTAGATTTTATTAAAAAGTTAGGAAGTCTGAAAATCCCACCTAATATGGGTAATAACCCTACACTGCAGCAGAGACTTCGATTTGCTTTTCTCAGAAAAATGGGGCTGTGACTATGTCTATTTTTAAAATTCAGTTATTAAAATGCCTTTGAGTAAATTGACAATAAATCACTTAATGATCAACAGCACTATATAAATGCTGGTAAATTACAGCAGACAGAAACGGATGGAAATTGCAAGATAAAATTATTCAATTTTATGTTTGGTATTTGTGAGTTTATTTCCAGCCAACTACCAAAATAAGTCAATTGTTTTGTTATGGGCTGTGTTTCATACCAAGGTCTTCACAACTCTCACAGTTTATAGTGACTAAAAATGCTGAGAAGAGATGATGAAGATAAATTTCTGTGTTTTGAATGCCCTTGCTAACAAAATCTATGACACTGGATCTGAAAGCCCTTTAAAATATTATTTTTCAATAAGTGTTTAGTTTGTTTATTGATTTCCCTAAATACTATCAATGACACAAATTTGATCTGTGTCAGGGTTGTTTCTAAGCAGTTGAGCTTTCTGAGTCCCATGTATCTCTCTATATGCATTGCCACTATTAAGATTTGAGATCTTCACTGGGCAAATTCTGTGTTTGTTAAGAGCTGGTGTACCAGAGTAATAGTTACCTAGCACTTAACATTATAAGGACTTGGTTTAGATGCTCATAACTGCCAAACTTTAATAATTTGAATTTAAATTTTCTGTGCCATCTGCCTTAGGCTTACACATTGCACAAAGTTGTCACTGTCTTTTCTGATGAGTAACTTACAGAAAACTGTATTGTTTTGTCAATGATAAAAAATTCTTACACTTGTTTTCAGAAGGTTTGGTACCTTGGTGCTTCAGGGCCACAGATCAAATGCTAGAGTAGTTCCAGTAGAGAGAAACTTTTCTTCATTCTCTAGGTAATTCATGCTGGTAACGTGGAAAACAACACATAATAAAGTCTACAATGGCTAGCTGTGTACACTCAGTACATACAAGAGGTTAGTAAGTAAATTTACTCATTATTTCATCCATACTGAGCACATCCTGCTACAGGCTGAGATGAGATGACAGGGATCTTCTTTCCAAACACAGAAGGAGATAGAGTGAAGGGAGTTAGAGCAGAGGGTCTGTAGCCAGTAGCACACATCCAGTACAAGATTTCCTGAGTCACATCATTACTCTATTGTCAGCAAATAACCTTGAAATCCCTTTGCAAAGTGCTTGTCTCATTTTGCCTGTAGAGGCTGGTTCTCATTAAGTATAGCTGACTATTGTTAAGGTCAGTTAGCTCAAATGCTAAACATTTGTACAAGCATATCTATGTTCCAGCTCTACTAATGATTCATGTGAGACTTAATGTGGTTCCTCATGATGGAATTAACACAGGAAATTACATATAAAGAGATTATATTAAAAGAATATTATGGCTGCAAAGCCAAACACTCCAAAATTTAAAGTGCTAAAATTCACATTGCCTTGAAATCTTCATTCATTCTTTTCTTCTTGTTCATAGACTCATAGAATAGTTAGGGTTGGAAAAGACCTTAAGATCATCTAGTTCCAACCCTGCTGGCCCCTGCTGCAGGGACACCTCACACTAAACCATGTCACCCAAGGCTCTGTCCAACCTGGCCTTGAACACCGCCAGGGAAGCAGCATCCACAACTTCCCTGGGCAACCCATTCCAGTGCCTCACCACCCTCACAGTAAAGAATTACTTCCTTATATCCAATCTAAACTTCCCCTGTTTAAGTTTGAACCTGTTACTCCTTGTCCTATCTCTACAGCCTTCTCTTCTCCAGGCTGAGCAGCCCCAATTTTCTCATCCTATCTTCATACGGGAGGTGCTTCAGTCCCCTGATCACCCTCACGGCCCTCCTCT
>JAOEHX010017007.1:23133-35200 GCA_025448015.1 Bolborhynchus lineola
CCTGGGATTGCTCCGACCCAGGTGTAGGACCTTGCACTTGTCATGGTTAAACTTCATCAGGTTGACATCAGCCCACCCCACAAGCGTGGCAAGGTCCCTCTGGATGGCATTCCTTCCCTCCAATGTATCAACCGAACCACACATAGGCAAACTTGCTGAAGGCACACTCAATCCTACTGTCCATATCACCAAAATATACATAATATCACCACATATACAGCACATATTGAGGAACTTGGTCAAAATTTTGTGTAAAAGCAGGCCCCAGGAAATTGGCTGCATTAACTTGTACTTAGCAGAGGACACATACTTAATTGTTATGCTGAACTGGACTCTGCAGCCTAAAAATGAGGACAATAGCACTGGTGCTTTATTAGCCATTTACGTATCATGTAAGAATTTTTTAAAATAAAGCCTAGTTTCATGACTGATCTCCTCATCATCAAAGCCGCTTCATGATGGGTGAATTTAGGCCTCATTCTTATCTGTGTTTATCACAGAGAGAGAAAACTACTTCATGTTTCTAGGAGCGTGTGACTGGTATTTTCTGTTCCTGATCCCTGATAATATGGTTAGCAATAACTAGCACCATTTTATGAGCTACAGTCACTCTCTGTGACCAAGTGAAACAAGTTTGATGAGTTCTCTTTCTCCTCATTACCAGGCTTTAAAGGTCCTGTTAACCAAGTACACAAAGCAAATAGATTTCTTCTTCCTCTCCTTGCTAGCCTCAAAGTTCCTGGGCACCAGGCTGACTATTCCATTCCTTACAGGCCTTGAGGGTCCTAGACAACTACTAGATAAGTGCTGTGGATGATGCTGTCACAGAACAGACAAGCTTAACAGCACACAGAAATCAAGCAATTAGAAGTCCTAAATGGGGAGCTTAGACTGGAGCTGCTGCTTGACAGCAAAACCTGTGACCTTCCAAAGGCCAGGGACACCCCCACCATTCTTTGCTCTGTCCCAGGACAGAAAAACTTGGATTCTTTATATGATTTTTGAATCTAGATCATTATTGTTATATTGATGCAGCAAGCTATGTATTAAGATCTGGACTGTAGAGGGTTTAGGTGATAAGAAACTTAGTTAAGTTAAGGTCTAGCTGACTAGATACCATAAATTGTATTTTAAGTTCTGTATTATGCTACTTATAAATTGAACTATATTGATTTTGCTTGTAGAAATCCTGTGCAATTCTAATCATAAATTCTGTGCTATACTAATCATATATACTGTTAAGAAAATGAAGGATCCCTATAAGAATGTGTCTGTTCCCTTAGTGCCCTTTAGTTCCATCAAAATTAGCAATAAATTATAATTATTATGCTATGTAAATAATCAGCTCCATTCCCAAACAGAAGGTGGACAATGAAATAAACTGTAAATCCACAATAGAAAGAAAAACGCAGATGCTAGGTTATACAGACATAGCAGATTAAAGCCAGGAAATCCCAGCTCTGACATGTAGTGTCTTGGGCCTCATTTCCACTATTGTTGGTGTCACTTTACCTTGATGGAATTATAGCTTCCACTTACAGTGGTGATTATTGATTTTACATAAGTCTGCATGCAAATCATTAAACTGATAATTCTGGATTAAGTGTGATTGATGAATAGTAAAACTCAGTACCTCCCAAAGCTTGGAAATGCTCCTCTTACTGATGTGACAACTGATGTTGAATTCATCACCTGAAGTTTGACTCCATCATTTCTTCCACATTGCTTTCATCTTATTATCAAACAGAATTAGCTGTTCACTGAATATTCCAATAAATTTCCAAGATCAAAATCCTGGGTTCTGCCTTCGACAAAATGGGCACTCTTTGAAATAACCCACAGGCTGCTAATAAAAAATTTACATACTTAACAGCTCATTTTAGGTGCCTTACCCTCAAAGATTAGGTACCTTTGCTTTCTATACTGTGCCAGGACAAAATAAAATGCTCCAATGAGACAAGTGAAAACGATGAGTAGCGAGCTGCACAAAAATGCATAAAAAGAGAGAAATGTGAAATGCTGTTGAACCCAGGAGAGAACTCTGAGTACCAGGCTAGCGAGTCATGCCCCTTCTTGTCTGCCATTCTTCTGGAACTATAAATCTTGTGCTCCTTCTAGCACAAAGGTGCAGAGTCAACAGGAAGAATAATGTTGCCCCTACCTCAACCAGTTTGCTAACTGTTAGGTCAGGCTTCTAGGGAGAAAGAAGATGGCATAATTGAACCTCCTTAAGCAAACTAAACTCAGGACCCCTAGGATTTTGCTGGTAAGTGCTCTCCCCACTGGCTTAGAGGGTAAGGCAAGAGCTCTAGCACAAGGTAACTACCATATTAAAGGTGATCCCTATAATCTCATTGTAAGAAAGAATTAGTTATGATTCCTTAAGTAATTTTCAGCCTAAAACTTTTGTGTAGTATAACAATCCATTGTTAAACTGCCACAATATTTCTACCTAGAAGTGGTAGTATTTTAGCCATGAACAAGCAGTCGCCTGGGATACATGTAACAAGAAAAAGAAGAAGGGTGATGATTTGATTATCTGTGAAACATTTTTCTATCCTTCAGGGTGAATGACAATAGACAAAGATCGTATATTTTTTCCCCATAGTTCCATATCTTGCTAAAACAAAACAGATAAATCACAATATCTCACATTTCCTTATCTTCCTAGTTCTTTTCCCTACAAGCAAGTGAACACATTTATAATGGGCTTAGCTTTCCAATCTTGATAGGGAGCCATCTGCCCAAGCAGAAAACAAGAAAATTAGCAGCAGAGCGGATTGAAAAGCTATGGTGCTTTTTGTATTAACTCATGAGCTTTTCCTTAAAAGAGAATAGAAATAATAAATTCAACAGGTAATTAGTATTTGAGGGTTGGCTTCTTCCCCTTAACATTTTAACAGATGCTTTTAAATTTACAGGGGGAATGACTGGTTAATAATACAGAGGCAGATACATTGTCTTGGTGAATATTTTCAGATACTTTACACCAAGATATATACTTTTTTTTCTATTTTATTTGAAAAGGCTGTAATTTTTTTTCTTCACTTTTTTTTTTTTTTCCTATTTCCCTTGCACTCACTCTTCCCTGAGCCACAATAATCAGAGGAGCGGATTGAGAGCTGTCGCATAGAGACAGCCTCTCTCTGTACCTGCCCTGCATACTAATCAAGTGCTTCCAATCTGCAGGCTGGGACATGGATTCTGTCTTTCAACTCAGCCCAAGGCTGAAAATGAAAATGAAAAGCAATAAACCTCACTCAGCAGAATGGAAAGCGTACGGTTGCTGGAATTTTGTGTTGTGCAAGTTACATTCATGAATACCGTGAAAAGAACTAAAGGAATCTGCTGTGATAAAACCCGTAATAGATCAGGGGGATTTCTTAGAAAAGCTGAGTATGGATCTGAATTCCAGCTACTGATTCACTTTCATGTTATTTGCAATATTTGCTGTCTCATTGTTCACCCCCTTTTATAGCTAACTGCTCAATATATGACCCACAATAGCAGTAGTTAGTACTGTACCATATGGCACCCCACTATTAACTTTATGTCATGTGGAAAATCTAACAGTTCTGCCTTTTAATCAGTACCTAATTCATAAAAAGCATTACCTCATATCTGTGACTTTAATAACTTTAATAGATTTGTCTGAAGCTTTGCCTGTGAGATTAACGATTAGTGAAGGTTTAACTCCTTTATCTTGTAGTACCCCTTTGTACTCTGAACCAACAGGGGGCCAATGAGAAGACTGATAACATTAGGCAGCTAGGAGTTTCCTGCAGCATTTCTTTGCAAAGAAGCTCTGGCTAAGGGAAGTTAAGGCTGATGGTTGGGATGAGCAGAGAACGCAGTCATGGAGAGGTAAGGCACTGCCCTCAACTGTACTACATAGTTATCTAAGAGTGAGCTTACTCCGTTGTTCAGAACCTGAGTAGAAGGAGTGCAAGATTCTGATCATTTACATTTTATTTCAGTTGTGTCCATCTCTTGCTACTGGAAAATAAGCTTTAGCTGCTCTGGTTTGCAAGCAGAAGCAGCTTGGGATTTGAGTATTCTCTTGAAGAAAAAGAAGATATACTTTTTCCTTTCATCAGGGAATGTAGAAGAGCTTTGTTGATGTGCATGTCTACTGCAGGTCCAAAAGAAATACATCTGCTTTGATGACCTGTTGATAAACCAGAGCTAGAAAGGAACCCTCCTCCCATCACTGCTGGAAAGATGCTATAGATCTTACAATTTCTCTGGACATTTCTGGGCATGAACCTGGCAAATGGACTGCTCTGGAACCAGAGATGCCATTTGGATATGTTTATTCTGATGATGTTTGATTCCTAAAGTCCAGGATCAGATGTCCCCATTTTTAATTTTTTAAAGGGAAAAACACTTTGCAAGAATGAGCACATTTCACCATGAAACTGATGCTATAAGAAGCTTTGACTGGTGCACAAAGGAGTGTTCTAGCATAGCTGCCAGAAAAGGGAGATGGTAAAAGTAAATGGTAGCCCATAGCGTACCGATTGCAAAGTTTTCTCTGTGTTACCATTTTTCTATAGAGAAAACATTTAAGAGTTGCTCTGTTTTTTTGTACTGGATACTCCATACCAATTGGGATATTTGGAGCAGGCTAAAAGAAGGGCATCTCTATCAAAGTACATTTGGTCAGTATCGCATCAAATCTTACATGTGTTGATGGGAAATGCACTGAGTCCAAACTTCAGATGCTTATTTTGTATTTTAAGCTCTCTTGTTCTGATATAGATCATGTCCAAACTGCATAATGTTCTTCAGTATTAAATTAACAAAATAATATAACCTGGTTATTGTGTTGTGGATATAGCTTGATATCCTGTCTGCATTAAATTTTAAAAGCTGTCCAAGCATGTGTAAACTAGAGCCCTCCTGAGACCCCAGGTGGCTTCTGTCAAGGGAAGAACCTGAAATGGGGCAAAAGAAATCTTATTTTGACAGGGATTCTTCTAGCAATAAGTTTCCCAGAAGGCATGAACTACCCTGCTGTAAAAATGATCCCTAATGAGTAAGTTCTCTAGATAACTACTGCACCTGCAGATGTTAACAACAAAGATAAGATATAACCCTTGCCAAGCATTTAATGATAGCCTAAGGATTAATGAAGATCTGAAAGATAGCAACTTGAAAGGCAATGGTCACAGCCCACCAAGAACATGATGAACTTTCTTGCCTTATTGAGATAAAGATAGAAATGATTCAAAGGCCTAGAGACCCAAATCCATCCTGAATGTTGAAAGGATGCCTTATTCTCCTCTAGTGAAATATGCAGAATTTTCTCCAAATTGCAGAGATTTGAATCCAGTATACCCTGTGTGTGTTTGGAAAAAGAAATCAGAAACTGAAACTCTTCCTCCTGGAAACATCTTCTATGATTCACATTTTCACCATGGCAAAGTAATACTCTTCCATGTATTTTTTCATGAGCAAGAGAACAGAGGCAGGAGGAGACAAAACCTGTAAGCTTTGGTCTCATTTCTAGTCAGACTCACCACCATTTTGTGCCTTTCAAATGAAATGATGCAAAGAAAAGGCAAGACAAAGAATCACCATACAGAGACTGCACAATCTTCATAAGGAGAGAAATAAAAACATCTCTTCTCTGGCTTTAGATCCCTCAGTCATATTCATAAAAGATACCTAGATTCAACTTTGGCTTTAACTTTGGGTTTCAGGGGCAACTGTCATTTCCTTTTGAAGGGGACAGAAGAGGGAGAATGGCAAAAGGAATGTTGCATTTTGCATTTTCCTTAGATTAGGTCTGGTGGATTCTTGTGGCCTTTGCAGGTAGCCAGTACATAAAAGAGGACTGCTAACTGCTGTCACTTACAGAACTGAAAAGATTTCCTGCAAAGCAGAGTTTGATTCAAGCCTTGAAAACTGGCTGTGAACTGTGAGGCTTTCAGCTCTTCCAAAACCTTGTCTGCCTTAACCTGAAGAGTTCTGAGTGAGTCTAGTTTCTCAGATGAACAGAAAAGGAATTCTCATCTCTCTATTTAGGTTTCTATACTACCCTAATCTCTGAGAAATGAGTCAGTAATGTCTCCTGAGAGAAATCATCATGCCTAAAGACTGTCAACAGCACAAAATATCAAAAGAACCTTGAGGAAATGCTTGGACACCTCCTTAACCTTCCTTGAACAATTCCAGATAATTCTGAACCTAAGAGCCAGCCATGAACCACAGTGAGTCTGTGTCTGGCCATAACTACTCAATAATTGGCAGCTGCAAGTATTGAGAGAGCCAAAGAATAAACCTTTCCTCCAAACATGTTCAATTGTTTGGACACTGTCTCTAGGGGCTGATGACACTTTTCTCAGTTTTAGACTTGCAGTCTTGCAGCCAAAACCACAACAAGACAGGGTAGGATGCAGGAAATAAATCAGATGCCACCCTCTTCTGGAAATTATTTTTCTGCAGCTATTTGGCAATATTTTTAGGTTTGTGGGCTGGAAGGTTGTCAGACTGAACAACTCAAGAGACAGGGAAAGGAACAAGTTTCATCATCGGAATTGCTATGCATTCCTGTCCCTCTTCTCCCACCCATCTTAATATCTATTATCTTTCCTTTAGGGCTTTTTAAAATTGTCTCTGAAAAAGCTACATAAATGGTTGGGTGAGGAGACAGTACTGGATTATATCTGTATCACCACATTTAGGTGAATCTTTAAGGTTTGGAGTATGAACTTAAGATTCCTATTAATATTTTCTTACTCAAAATAGTGGTGTGCTCAGTTCCCATATTTTTTCCCTGGTCTTTCCTATCTTCTTTATTTTTGCTTTCTGTCTAAACCTCTATGACCTCTTGTCTGGAGGTTTTATGCAGGCAACAATTCTCAATTTGCACAACGCTCAGTGAGACACTGACTAGAAAGTCTTTTTTGTCTTAAACAAATAAAAACTAGGAAAAGTATTTCAGTGTCTAAGAAGAATACTGGACCTAGCACTTGCTGGAAGTTACTGTATTACATTTGTGTATGCTATGACGCAAATTAAAGTTACACTCACCCTCTATGCTATTTTTCCTTTCTTCATCTCTCATTTTTATTACATTTATAAAGCAAATAAATGAACCAATGAACCTAGGACTGGCATCCAGAACCAGCAGTTCAAGACTACCTAATAATTCTCACTACTCCTCTGCTCTTTTTTATAGCAGTGGTACTCCACCTTCTAAGGCTTTGCAGAGTATGATCAAATTTAAGTCTACATACCTGGCAGCCAAAATAAAGATCTTGCTTAGGTTTTTGTTGTTGTTGTTGGTGGTGGTAGTTTTTTATTTATTTTTTTATTTCCCCCCACGTCAAAAACCTTTCCTCCTTCTTTCTGTATCTCAAGAAAAATAAAAAGGTTTTAAGTGATCACTTGCAAAGGGAGTATAGCTGACTATAAGTACATTTGCAAGGCATGCCACAAGCCACTCTGAAGCCACTCTGTATACTGCTGAAGTATGCCTCTGAAAGAGGGTGATACCTGAATCTCCATACTTTGACAGTTACAGAAACAATGTTTCTTGTCAGAGGGGTGGGTGATACAATGAGTAGAACCTCAGCACCAACAGCCCATGCTATGGAGCATCTGAAAGAAAATCCAAGTCAGAAGGTGAGCTCTAGAGCTATCTAAACTATCAGTGGTATTCTTTTGGTGTGACATTTTTGGTGTTCTCTTGCTTAAATGTTATTTTTATTAAGTGGAATTTCAGAAGAACAGTATGAAACCAGGTCCTTGACTCTAAAAGGCTTAGGACAGAAAATGGGATCTATAGATTTCAGAAAATCAGTGGCATAAAGTTGTCTTTGAATTCTGACTTCCCTTACACAAAGGATTCACTCTCTGGACTCTCATTTAGTCCAGAGAAAATGCTTCCTCAAGATGCTGAGGCATCAGTAACTGCTTATTTGTCATTTCCGTCATAAGCAACTCCAAAGATGCCAACTGATGGTACCTTGGCCTGGCAAACAAGTGGCACATTGCTGCAGATGAATGACCTAGTCAATTTAGACACGAGAAGCTTTCACCCTTGAGATAGGACCCAAAGTTGTTGACCAAACAGATCCATTTGCTGTTGGATCACCTTCTCTTTCTTTCTTTATGTTACAGTTGTTCTCCTCCACTTCATCTGACAAATGCTAACCTTTTATCCCTAGGAGCCTACTTAACAGTTCTGTGTCAGGGATAACACACATAAACTCCTTCCTGGTTCACTCTGCATTTAAATTCTCATGCTGTGTGAAAACAGGAAAATAGCTCACATGCTGCTTGAACCAACAGCTGTGGCTTATTAGACCGCTAGAAAGAAAAGATGAAAACTCTCTTCTTAGTAGGGGAGGCTATAAAATAAGAAAGCAGGGGTAGAGGGGAGAAGGAAGTAAATTCCTCCCTGGAAGAGAGGAAGAAACTAGAAAAACCCTATAAGCCAGGGAAGCTACCATGGTTTCCCGACAGTTCCTCCTAGCCTTGCTTTGTAAGAGAATTCCTCCTTTCAAAGATTAAATGAAAAGAACTGTACCGGCCACACCCATGTGACTTTTTAGGAGATGGTCTGGTTTCTTAGGTGTTAGTGGAAAGGCTTGAAAGACTGAGTTCTTAAGCTAAGAACTGCATCACATCTAGACCCCTTAGCGAAAGGTTTTCAACATCATAACCTATAACAGCATGCTTCTCTACGGTATAAAGGCAATTCTTGTGCCCTGGAACCACAGTGAGAATGGATCTGCCATTTTGGGCAAGGTACAAGGAGCCTGAAAATGTCTCAAATTTGATAACTTGCCAAAAAATATTCTCTTTAAAAGGAATTTAATGAAACTTCCTTTAAGATCTTTTAAAATAACCTGTATTTCTTTCTTCTATAAGAAAGAGGTTTGTGCCTAATACCAATCTCTAGCACAGCTGTTTGAAAATAAAGTCTCTGACAAATTCACTGGTTTCACTGTATTTAGTTCGCAAATTCAGTACCCCTCCCAGGAGCATTTATCAATAGGCACAACATTTAACTCTATGCAAATATTTGAAGTATCATGGTAACTTATTTCAAAGTTTTAAAAGTAGACTGAATATTTTAGTAGCAGCTCATCTACTTCAACAGCTCTGTAAAAGCTTAAGAATGTATAGAAGGGGTTGTAGTTTTGGAGGGTTTTTTTTTTTTTTTCAATTAGAATCTCTCATATGTCTTTTAAGTTCTTCCTTAAACCTTGCATTTGGGCTACATTTTTCTTTTCTGGAGATAGAAATACTCCTTCGTCTTGAATTACCATATGAACAATTTCACTTAATGCCTTCATTTACTACTTGTCTGGTTTGGAGTTTTATCATTACAATCCCTTTTAAGCTGGGGAGTGCTTTTATACTTTACCTCATATTTAATAGTAAAAAAGTATAAATACCAGTCACAATAATTTAATAACAACATAAGATGATAAACGATAATGTCTTAGTGCAATGTGTCTTAGAAACTGCTCTCTGAAAGACAGCATGATGATGATTATAAATTTATCTGTCCCATAACTTAAATGCCTCCAAACTCTGAATGCAGAAAAGCCCATAACAGTACTACACAGCAGTTCAGGAAGTGATGAAGTGTATCATGCCAAGCTCAAACTTCCGAATGTAGTCAACCAGCTGGTAACTAATCACAAAGCTGCAGTTAGCACCTCAATTATTGAGAAAGATATTTACTTATCTTTAGTAAGATCAAACAACAAATAACTCAGGTTTATACTTCATCAGTAAAACAGTACTTTCTGAATCGTAACTCTAGCAACTATGTCATGCATCAGTTCAGTCCTCGAACACAGAACTGAGAAGGACATTACAGGCACAAGAACATGCACACTTTCCTTTCCATCTTCCAGAAGTCCCTCCCAAGGTGCCTATAATGACAGGGGACTTGTTAGATGAAATGAACTCAAATGATCCTAAGTGAACAACTTTACAAACTGTATCAAAAAGCACACTCCATCCTCCATTCCCAAGAAGATCCATGATGGCTTGACCAGTAAAATTTTCTTTCTGACCTGAAATCAGTGCAATAAATCTGAAATATCATCTAAGATGTGGCAAATGTCATCAGATGGGAGAGGGAAAAATGTGTCAAAAGTGAAATTACTGTATCAGAAAGGAGAGAAGAAAGTAAGAATTTTTTTTCTTCTCTCCAGGCAACGAATGGAAATTCTGAAACGTGATACATTAATTAAATGCAACAAATAAATAAAACAATTACTACTGAAAGCTCATGATCCAGGAAGACATGAAGAATCTCAGCTATTGAGTGGGTCTGGGTTGGTCCAGTCTTCTGTCCTACCACATATCAGCCATAGAAACCCTTGGATCCCATACTGAAACATGTCCTTGTACATTCAGTCAGTCAGTTTGCTCTCATGGACATGTTTAGTATCTACAGCACAGAAGACATGGCAGTACTCAGCCTTTACTTTTATCTATGGCACTCTATCTTATTACCAGCTTTTCTGGCTTCACTCTTTTCCACTTACTAGTTTTACACCAAACAAAACATCTGGCATGAAACACTTCTTAACACAGCCATACTCAGAAAGCAAATCTTTCTTCAGTGCTCTTAGCAAAGCAAAGCAAATGCTCAAAGCCTCATTTCACCAGCTTTACTCTCCAGTTTCATGACTATCCATCCTTAGCCTGCCCTTAATTTATCAGGCTTCAGCTTGCAAGCCATTCGGATTTCCTGCACTCATTACTCTGTCTGGAAGACAATCCCAGAAGTTTATTCCTCTGATGGCTACAGAACTTCTTCTAACTTCCTGTCTTAATGTATTATTGATTAATTCATACCCATTTGATCTTTTCTTTTAAATTTAATTGTTCTCCCTGTTTGCTATTTACCCCCAAATTCTATTTCTAGAAAGTAATCATATCCTCTTTGAATCTTCATCTTGGTCAGCCAAAACAAGCCATGTTCTTTAAATCTCCTCTCAAAAGACGTTTTTACCATTCCATTAGTGGTGCTTGGAGACCCTTTCTGGGTTTGTTCCACTTTTTTTCCAGTACAAATGGTCAGACTGATACCAGTAATCTAGACAAGATTTTAACAGTACTTTGTCCTAACCGTATCAGTATTTACCAACACTCATAGAAAATCTGGTTTTGACATTTACAGCTGCCTTCTTCATGGCTGAAAAATACTATTAGTGTGTGTATCTTAATAAACTTCCTGCATCCGTGCTGACCAATAAGCCTCCAGCTCACAGCAGAAGGTCCCTAAACGCAGTCTTTATTTTTTTCTCATTGTGATGAGATCTTGTTCTTCCTATCCTATAGGCAGATTCCCCCTAATATTGGTAATACCATCCAACTCTGTTATCTGCAAATTTTATGAGCACAAACTGGGTTTTGCACTAAGCTCACCAATGGGAAATACTAATTAGTCCCAAGATAAATCTTTGAAAAGCAGCATAAAAAGCTATCCACATTTTTATAACCCCTCTTTCAAAATACCTCATTATATGTCCTTAGCCAGTTTTTAATTCCAGTTCTGGTCCTCTCCTGCTTAAACAGTCATTTCCATGAACACTGTTTCAAATGTTTTGCTTAAATACAGATGCATCAGGTCCACTGCACTGCCATTTTTTCGGGAATTCCTTATGTTATCAAAGAAAGATGAGGTTTGTCTGACATGATCTACTTTTGATAAAATTGTATCAAATTTTAACCCATTTTCCACTTACCTCCATTCACATGATTTTGATTACTCCTTCCTTTTCAACTTTTTCTGAGATCTTGCACATCAAAGTCAAAACAACAACAACAACCCAGTAGCTTTTCCCTCTCTTTTTTAAAAATAAACAATTTTTGATAGTTGCCAATCATATAATACCACCAGGAACTGAAAGCTTTAATTGAAAACCTTTGTTAGTGGAGCTGCGATTTCACATGCCAGTTCTTTCTGGCACAAAAGATAGGTCTCCTGTTTTCTTGGGGTAAAAAGTCAACATAGAATCATATAATCATAGAATAGTTAGGGTTGGAAAGGACCTTAAGATCATCCAGTTCCAACCCCCCTGCCATG
>JAOEHX010017009.1:13713-24339 GCA_025448015.1 Bolborhynchus lineola
TGTACTGCTTCAACTGTAACAGGTCAGTAGATCAGTTCTTCAGTACTCTGTAGAATTAGTAGTAGCCTTTTTAGTCTCTCAATTGTTTCTCTTCTGGTTTCCTAAAACAGTAAGAACTTTTTAAGTATGCTGTGTTCATATCAGTCCTTCCCCAGTGACTTTTGAACCCTTTGGTCAACTTCAAACTAATTTGTCACAAGAATAGAGGAAGACACTATGTTTTCCCTGGAGGACTGTAGGAGGGAGAGACACAATTTAGTACCTGTGCCAAGAGAAGATATTAGCATGCCGTTTTCAAGAGGGAGAAGCTGTCTGGTGAACCGTTACACAAGTATTAGTGTGTAAATAGCTCTGACAAGCATATGATGGGTATGCAAACAAGCATGGGGGGGAATCACAGTATGTGGTAGTGGGAGGATGGTAGGGTATGGCAGTAGAGGTATAAAACTGGAGAAAAAGTGTATTTTATTGGGCAAAAGCAATATTAAAATATTTCTATTTCAGTGTCTGCTTAGTATGGATCTAAGATACATTCAACAAATAGGATAAAGAAGAAAGAAATATTTTTATAATGTAAGAGAAAAAATATCTAAATTTAGACATTTACTTGGATAAAGGAGTGCTGCGGTAAAAGGCTTCTAATGTACAAAAAGAAGATCCACTTCACTCTGCATCAAACTGAAACAATGCATTTTCAGAAGTTGGAAATGAAATTGAAAGGTGTATTTCAAGTGGCAGTTTGCTACAGTATACAGTTTGCAGCTTAAAGATTTTGGAGAACAGACAAGTGTGAAAACTTGCAAGTTCCCTATGTCTAGAAAGAGGGATGTTACCTAGTGGTCTGAAAGCAGAAATGGTAGTGAAGAGTACTTAATTTTATCCTTCCCTAAAATGTTCCTGTAAACTTGACAATTCATAGAAGCTTCTTGGATAGCTAATTACACTCTACAGTCTAAGTCATGATAATTTGAGGCTGTTACCAACCTCAGCAACATTAAACTTCTTCCAACATCATTAAACATCCCTTCATTAAACTTCTTCCAAATACAGGCTCAGGTACTATCTAATCTTCTAGATAGATGTGAGTTTTAGTTGATGTCACTCCATCTTTTTTCCTTGTAAGAGTTATCAAACCACACTAGTCAGAGGAAAATTCTTAAAAAAGATAGCTTGCAACATTTTGTTCTGGATTTTTTTTATTTTTATTTAAAATTTTATAGTAAAATCAGAAAGGCATTTAAGAGACCCATTTGGAGCAACTTGAATCACATCATTGATGTGGGGAGTGACTGACACATTGATTCTGCAGACTGCTGACTAGGACAGTTAACTGAGCCCATGGTGGGTTAGAGTCGTATCCTTACTTTAATGCATATCTACTTGCTCAAAATGGAAGAGTTTTAGTAGAAGAGGTTAGGAGATCCACCCCTGGGACCTCAGTGACCCACAAGCTATGGCACACTCCTTGGATACAGGAAACTGTGTTTCACATCCCTGTTCCAGCTCAGAAATGGAGCTTCTCTTAGAATCGTGGAATCATAGAATAGTTTGGGTTGGAAGGGACCTTCAAAGGCTGCCTAATCCAACCCCCTGCAATGAGCAGGGACATCTTCAGTTCAGAACCACATCCAGCCTGGCTTTAAATGTCTCCATGGGTGGCACATCTATCACTTCTGTGGCCAACCTATTCCAGTATCATCTCATAGCCTACTGCGTAAATGTGGAATAGGTTCATTCTCTCACAAATACACAAAGACAAGACTCTTCTGGTACAAACTCTATCTTTAAAAGATGTTCATTTTTATCTGTTCAGATTAGTTGTGTTTCATCTTGGAACTGTTTAGCTTCAGCCATGTATCTTCCAGTTGTTCAGTAGTGCAACTTCAGATGTGAGCTACATTAACACTATACTGGCTGGCAGTCCCTCCCATACTAGCTCCTTAGTAGACATCACATCCGGTAGTCAGTCATAATACTTGCAAACGCATTAGAAGCTTTTTAACTCTCTTTGGAAATTTGGTTCCAGTTTTGGAAATTAGGTTCCAGTTTTGGAATATAGGTTCCAGTTAAC
Source organism: Bolborhynchus lineola (assembly GCA_025448015.1). Lineage (NCBI taxonomy): Eukaryota > Metazoa > Chordata > Aves > Psittaciformes > Psittacidae > Bolborhynchus > Bolborhynchus lineola. The sequence continues at coordinate 15,785 of JAOEHX010017009.1, forward strand.
ATTGATCTACCTGAGCTTTGAACTGGGACTATTCACCATATAGTCAACAGTAAAACTCCATAGACTTACAGAGCAGGGTTTGGGCCCACCGTGCAACTCAGTATTTTGTGAATCCACAAGGAGATAAGAGAAATAAACAGTCGCTGTAAAGGAATACATGGACAATAACCTGCTATCAAAGAACAGATTTCCTTACTCTAAATTATCCTGATTTTGTGTTGCCTGATGAAACAATCTATTTATCACCTACATGACCAAAAATAAAATCAATGTTTCATTAATATATTTATATTTTTATTTAATATATTTATAAATTTAATTGCATTTTAAAATTATGCATATATGGATGGTAAAAAATAAAACCGAAACAACAAAACCCCACCATTTTCTTCAGGTTGGTTACTGCTTCTGTATAAGCCGAGGAAAAAATCTCCTAGAAATCCAAAGGTGCAGAAGCAGGCTCTTATGATTTGTCTGTTTGTTAAGTTTTACATGTGCCCTGTTTATGACAGCTTTTTATGTTTTACCCTTAAGGTGGCTTGCTGAGGATGAAAGTGACGGCCACACCACAGTGCAACTTTATCCACAGCTCCTTGATTTCTGATTCTCTCTGAGTGTGTTGCTTCTCCAAATTCATGCTGATCTGATTTACTTGTATTTTATAATTCGGAAGGTATTATAATTGCTGTGAAGGAATGTCAAAACAATGTATTAAAAGCATCACAGTAAATTAAACATGCCTAATGTGAACACTGCATTCCAATCCTATTAGAGATGTTCAAAAACTTTGCATGACTGAAATTTAGAAAACAGAAATTTAAATCTGCACATGGCTCTGTGAATTTGATCTGAGCATTCATAATGTTAGGCAAGTGTAGTAGCGTACTCAAACTTTTTTGTTTCAGTAACAATATGTGGGTAAGTTAAATTTAGCTCATGGGTCAAGTCTGTCAATATTTATTAATTTGATGAATCTGTTTCAATTTCAACGTTTATTAAATTTTAGATTTTCTCAAAATCATTTTCTGAACTTCACAACTCTTCATCCTTCCCATGTATTGCTTCCTTTTTTATAAGACCATAACAGAAAGTAATAAAGGATTTGTTATTCAGGCATTCACCCTGTGTCAGTAAGCCTCCCAGTGACATTTGATTGTAAAATCCTGTAGCTGAGCCAGAACCTCAGCTGAGACCCTTTAGATAGAAAAGATCTCTTAAAAGAGGCTGTTACCAGTAACACTGCAATAACTTAGTAGCAGGTTTAGGCAGCACCCTGTTCAGCTTGGTGGCTTTTGTATTGTCCATTCTTAGCTATCTAACTGGCTTTCCAGTGCTATATCTGTGAATGTCTTTACTTTCAAAAAAAAAAAAAAAAAAAATCAAAATTATTTTTGACAATTCACAATAAATAGAAACATATTTAGTTACAAATGCACAAAGTAATGCTTGATTTGATAGGCTTTGACAATTGCCAGAATTGACTCAGGAAGGGTTTAGGATACAGATGAGTCTGAAATCAAATCACGACTTGCACACCACCTGAAGTTTCATGTGTGTGATCAGAATACAAATATTGTGTATAAGCTACATAGGGCATCTCTCTGTTTAATCAAAGGCTCCATCTTTAGTACCTCCAAAATATAAAATCTGTGTGAAGATCTGAATTTCAGACCCATTTTACTCTGAAGACACCACCATGTTCTGTAACAGCAATGTGCTTTCTACAGTTATAGGAATTAAATGAGTATCTAATCTGTGCTGATGAAACATTGCTTGGCTGTCTTTTTTATATGTTTAATGTTAATATTTTCATCTTTTGTATATTATTCTACAAGAAATTATAAAACCCTTCAAAAAATAAAAAAAGAGGTAGCTCCAATTAAGGAACTACCTTCTATAAAATCTATTTTAAATTTCTAAATAAAACTTTCCAAGTATCTCTTCCTACAATTCCATCTGCACTTAGATTGCAATCCCTTTGTAGTGCTTTAATTGCTGTTTCGGTACTATTTCCAAAACATCCATCTGCTCCATAAGAACCTACAGGATAGCCTATGTTAAGCAACATCTGTTGAATTATTCTAGTTATTTCACCTTTTGCACCTCTTTTACAAGTTGGTGCTGTATTTAATGTATTCTCTCCTGCTATACCATCTGCATATAAATTCCCAAAACCTTGCCTTGTTATTTCTTGTTGCAAGGAACTTATTAGGGAATGTGATCCGTATATATTGGTAGACCTACTAGGACTATTGCTTGGGGCATTTGCCTTACCTATAAATATTCCATCTGTAAAGTTATTTAAATCCACTCTAGTATTTATACCATTTATACGACCATCTTCTGTATATTGGTGCCCTACAACATCGAATCCTGTTGCCATAGGTGTACTTACACCATAATGTGCTATCCAGCCTTTATATTGTTTTACCCTGCTATCTAGGTTGTCCCTTCCGAAATATCCACCAGTATAAACCATGCAGTCTATACCACTTAAAGACTTAAATTTAGTTAGGAGTTCTATACACCTATCTGATATTTGCTTTTGGCTTCTTCCTTGGTTGTTAGTTTCTATATCTAAGCAAGGAATTACATTAAAGTGTTTACCTTTTATAGCGTTCCAAAAATCTACAGCCTGTTGTGTAGGGTTAGTTTTCTCTGACATAAAGTGATAAAACCCTATGTTTAATCCTGCTGCCTTAGCACCTGCATAATGCTTTTCTAAAAAAGGATCTATATATTGTACTCCTTCTGTAGCTTTTATAATTACTACACTAGTACCACTATTTTTTACTGCTCCAAAGTTTATGGAACCATTGTGCATACTTACATCTATACCTTTTAACATGTTATACCTCCTATAAAATTTAATAAGAACAGAATTTAAATGCTGAAATGCTGAAAATGTTTCTAAGCATGAAAATTTACTCTTTCAAAGAAATTTAAAAGCTAGAAATACATTATAGCTGTTTTGAAGACGAAAAAATTTTCTTTATTATTTAATGTTTACAAGAAGTCTTTCTACTGGAAGGCCTGGAAAAGTTACATGTCTTTTTAGTCAGATCTTTCTTTGGGAAAAAAATCCTGTCCATGTAAAGTTACTAGTAATTTTTCATTTGACCTTATACCATATGAATAAAATTATTTTTGTAAACTGCATTTTTTCTCCAATATTTAATATACTGAAGTCAATTTAAAATATATTTTTTGCTAAAATGTACTGTTTGAATGTATTTGAGATCAATAAATTCAATGTATTTATCTAGCCTGAAATGATTTAGCACTACTCTCATGGAAAAAATCATTTAATACTGAACAGATTTTCAGCTTTTCACAGAAATTGATTGTTTTCTTTCTTGGTGACCTTTAGTGCAAGTAAAATAACATTAATTGCCTGGGATATACTTTATTAGACAAAATACATTTTTCTGCAAATTGTTTATATATTTAACAATTTTTTCTTTTTTCTTTTTTCTCCTCATATCCTGTTGGAATCTCAGTACTCTGATTCTTTACCTTAAACCTTAACTGAATCACTATATTAATTTCCATTTTCTTAAAAGGATTTTGACACCAACAGAATGACTACCATATTCTAAATTTCAAGGTGAGAGCAATGGAATGATGCATGAAGAATGTTCCCAAACCATGAAAATGCATCCACAAAATTACAGTGTAATTGGATTGAATCCTCTGACGATTATAAATACTATATTCACTGAGATAAAGTAATAAAATGTGTGTTGATCTAATGCTACATATACTGTTGTAGAATAATGGCAAGAGATCATTAATACAAAACCTAAGTAAAACCCTCAAGTACAAGACTTATGTAAACCCCACATTATAGAATCACAGAATAGTTAGTGTTGTAAAGTCCCCTTCCATTGGCAGGGACACCTAACACTAGGCCATGTCACCCAAGACTGTCCACCCTGGACTTGAACACTGACAAGGATGGAGCATTTACCACTTCTTTGGGCAGCTAGTTCCAGTGCCTCACCACCCCATTGTGAAGAACTTCTTCCTTATATTTAACCCAAACTTCCCCTGTTTAAACATATTGCCCCTTGTCCTATTACTAAAGTCCTTGATGAAGAGTCTCTCTCCAGCATCCTTGTAGGCCACCTCTGGATACTGGAAGGCTGCTATGAGGTCTCTACACAGCCTTCCCTTCTCCAGGCTGAATAGCCCAAACTTTCTCAGCGTGTTTTCATACAGGAGGTCATCCAGCACTCTTTATCATTCCCATGGCCCTCTGCTGGACTTGCTCCAAAAGCTCTGTCCTTCCTATGTTGAGGACATTGTTTAAGCATAAATCACACTTCATGACAGACACTTCATGTCAAATTAAAGTCCAAAGCAAATTTTACAGGTTAAAAAAAATAAAAAAAAAAAAAAAATCAAAGTATTTCAGGGATAAAAAGAAAATCCTGATAAATCCTTTACAAAATAGCCTCTGTAAATAAGTCTATCCTGTACAAAAGACTTACCTGTAGGCTATACAATCTATCTTTAGGAAACAGAAGAGGTTACCCAGGACTAAATTCTATCCCACAGTGTTAAGAAACAAGCTCCACAGTCTGAAAAAACATATAGCTACTAAAGAAATTATGTGGGGGTTTTAAGAAAAAGTATTTCATATTACTAAGTACAGTTTCCATACCTCTATTTTCTCTATATTCAAGCTATGATTTTTTCTACAGTTGTGAATAAGGACAAACGTCATTAATGGGAAAGACTAGCCAGCTATTGAATGTGTTCTAACAGGGGTCTCAGGGGTGACTTAAAACTCTCCGGTGTTCTAGACTAGGTATTACATTCCTAGCTGAGAAATTAATTCATTGCCTAAGCCGTAAAACCAATGTGACCCTTTTATTTTCACTCTAGATAGTGACACCAAAAGTGCATTCTTTCATTGCATAAATAGGATTTTGTGAATGTACTTACAATTTATATTTTCATTGAAATTTCATCTAACTCATTTCTGAGAATCTCTGAGTTCTGCTAAAGATTGGCAACTGTCCATTTGGCCATTTCAGCCATGTAATCACAGCCAGTCTGGAGTTCTAAATACATCATTTCCGTCAGTCACCCAAGTGCAAATCTGACGACAGAATTATAGGAATAAAAGAATTTACAGATGATCTAATTCAGATGCCATAGTCTAGGAACAAGTAGATAAGAAGTTAATCAGTCTATGAAATACAGTGAAATATATCAAGATCTGTGAATGCAAACACTAGAAAGACAGGTTACATAAGGATGTAACAAAGAAAGAATAATTACAGCCATTTTCAATGTATCCATTAATTTTTAGTTTTTTTAATCTGATACTACCTCTCACATGCAGTGTCACTAGAAACTCAAGTAAGAAATCAACTGAAACCATGAGGAAAGACTATGGAAGAAAAGTAGGGATCTAAGTTTGACAGCACAGTTTTTTCTATAAAGTTGATACTGATGTCCAGGGATGAACAGAGCATGAAGCTATGTTCATGTTTCAAAACAGCTCTCAAAATCAATGCGATATAACTGACATCAAGACAGATACTGTGAGAGGGTAAAAGTATGTTTTGTTTTTTTTTAGTTTTGAAGTTGATTGCTCAAGTGATCTTCTCTTATTGCTCAAGTGATCTTATCGGAGAAGCTAAGGATTAGTCTGGGCATGGCTGATACCTCTTTGCACAACAGGAAATCCAAAATTCTTGACAAAACTGATAGGTGCTCTAGGATTACTTGAACAAAACACAATAAATACCTCTGCTTTAGCTGACCTCACTGCAAGCTGTATCAGACTATTATTTACTGTGAAATCAAAAACATATTTGGAGAACAAATTTGAGCCTGACCCTGACTTAATTTATTAATAAAACATAGATTAGATTCTGCTGTTGTGAAGAATTTTTGATGATGGTTTCACTTGGACTAAGATTAGATAACGTAACTAAATAAAAATTATAATATGACTCATTGGAATTTCCTACTTGTCTAATTGTATATGATTCTATACTTGTATAATCTATTTGATACAACACCTTTTGATTGTCTGTTTCTGCATTATCCAAGTTAGCAGCAAGTGAACTTGTTGGTGCTGGGTCACCCAGGCTGGTTCAACCAGAGTCAACTCAAGGCCAGAATCTGAAGAACCACCAGAGGTGCAGGTACAACACGAACTCAGTATCGCTGTTTATAGCAGGCAGAGAGGAAGAAAAGTTCCAAAAAATAACGGATGGAAGCCTAGAAGTGGTAATTCCACTTTTCACTAAATATCAAATTGTCTCCAAAGAAGTTATGTTACTGGAAAAAAAGGATGTTACAGAATGTTACATTTTTGTCTACCTGGACTTGTGCAAAGCATTTGACACTGTACTGCGCAACATCCTTGTCTCCAAACTAGATAGACATAAATATGACTGAGGGGCCACCCAGTGGATAAAGAATTGGGTGGATGGCCACCACAGAGAATTACCATCAGTGGCTCAATGTTCAACTGGAGATCAGTAACAAGTGGTGTCACTCAGGGGTTAGTGTTTGGACCCATCCTATTCAACATCTTTGTCAGCAACATGGACAGTGGGATTGAGAGCACCCTCAGCAAATTTGCTGATGAGTGGTTCCGAAGGGAAGGAATATGCCAGAGGAAAGGGATGCCATCCAGAGGGACCTTGATGTGCTTGAGAGTGGGCCACTGCCAACCTCATGAAATTTGACAAGGCTAAGCACAAAGTCCTGCATCTGGATCAGGGTAATCCCAAGCACATCTACAGGCAGCATGGAGAATGGACTGAGATCAGCCATAAGAGAAGGATTTGGGGGTGGTGGTTGATAAAAAGCTCAACAGAAGCTGGCAGTGTGTGCTTACGGCCCAGATAGTCAACCATATCCTATGAAGCATGAAAAGGAGCAAAGGCAGCTGGTCAAGGGAAGTGATTCTCCCCCTCTACTCCACACTCATGAGACCTCACCTGCAGTACTGCATCCAGCTCTAGAGTCCCCAGCACAAGAAGGATGTGGACCTGCTCAAGTGAGTCCAGAGGAGCCCCAAGAAGGTGATTAAAAGGCTGGCGCATCTCTCCTATGAAGACAGGTGGAGAGAGTTGGTCTTATTCAGCCTGGAGAAGAGAAGGCTCTGGGGAGACCTTATAGCAGCCTTCCAGTCTCTAATGGAAGCCTACAGGAAAGCTGGAGAGGAACTTTTTACGAGGAAGTGTAATGACAGGACAAGAGTGAATTACTTTTAGCTGACAGAATGGAAATTTAGATTAGACATTAGGAAAAAATCCTTTACAGTGAAGGTGGTGAGGCACTGGAATTGGTTGCCAAGGGAAGTTGTGGCTGGCTCATCCTTGGCAGGGTTCAAGGCCAGTTGGATGGGTCTTTGTGCAATATGGTCTAGTGGAAAGTGTCCCTGTCCACTGACGATGATTTAAACTAGATGATGTTTAAGCTCCCTTTTAACCCAAAGAAATATCTAGCAAAAGTTACCAGATTAAAAATTACCTTCATATTAAAAAATAAGTTAATTTTCATGGAGGAAGATACATGTAGCCTCCTACTTCAGTATTAGCTTGCTGAGACTGTCAAAAGGTACAGAATTCACAAACATATATATTAAAGAAAGGTAACAAATTTTCATCCATTTCTTAAGAATGGAAATAATTAGGTTTTTCTAAACCACCAAGAGAATGAGAGAGGGAGAAAGGGAGTAAGGCAGAGAGAGGAAGAGGAAGAAATAACTTTCTCTTTGAAAAAACAAGCTTGAGGAATAGTTCAGAAATTTGCTTTGACTACAGAAATGTGAACATTGCTGTATCCTTCTTAACCATTTATCTCTTTATATTTAAAAAAAAAAAAAAATGTAAAGGATTTCAGTCCTGAGCAACTAGTTTACCTGGCCAAGTGCCTTACAAGTTACTGGCCTACCTGTCATCTGTTCACATAAACAGCAGACAATTCCAAACCAGCATGTTCCAATTACTAACTGTATTTTGACAGAAAAGAAAAACAAATAATAAGAATTGTACTCTTGCACCTCCTAAGAACAAATTGCACCTGAAATGGGAAATGTTGCTGACATTACACATAATGAAAGAGAAATAAAAAAAGAGGAAGTTCTCAAAGTTGTATTGGTGGTTATAACTCATATAACTTCCTGCTCACACATATCCTTTGAAAGAATCCCATCACTCAAGCATATTGCAAAATTAAGTGACTCTTTATGACCTTGTGTTTTGACCTCAGGGCCTGTATGCAATCCTTACAAGTACCTCAATTGTCTGAAGAGAGTCAACACAGAAGTGAGGTGGTCTTGGTTCCAAGCAGCACATTTTCTCTCTGAGATACAGATTATCAGAGGGATTTTTCAGGTAATATAAGTATATTTAAAAAAAAAACCAACAACAAACCATAAGTAGAAAAGCATTTCTATAAAAAGCAAACAATAAATAATTTGATCTAAAAAAAAGGTGAAAATATTTCTATTAAAAATTATGAACAAAGTAATTCTGAACTGTGTTCATGTGCTGCTACTTCTCTTCTTATGTTCTGTATTT
>JAOEHX010017010.1:0-51019 GCA_025448015.1 Bolborhynchus lineola
TGTCATTATTATTATTGGTGGTAGCAGTAGTGGTTTGTGTTATACCTTAGTTACTAAACTGTTCTTATCTCAACCTGCGGGAGTTGCATTCCTTTGATTCTTCATGTAGCAAACTGCGTCACTGATTTATGGCCTAAACCATGACATCTGCCTGGGCCAAGTACCTGGGAGTGAGGACTGACTGGCTCCTTGGACAACCACAGAGTCTCAGTGGTTCTGCTTTCAAAGCCTAACTTGTGTCCCTGACTGGGTCTGATCCAGGTAAACCCACTAATGTGAGACCTGGGGTGTCCCCTGTGCCTTGCACTGCTACTTAAGCATTGTCCAGAAAGCACCTGAGTAAGTCCATCCCCTCTGGCCTAGGGGGGCACAGCTGTGCTTTTGTGTCATTCCTGACAGAGGTTTGCCTAACTGTCCCTATCCCTACTCTTACAAAATGTTTCCCAACATCTGTCCCATATCTGTCTTGCCAGAGCTGAAGCCATTAGTTCACATCCTCTCCACTGAGAACAGTTTCCTCACTGAAGTTTTCTTCCACATCTTAAAGACTGTTATCTTGTTTAGCTTCCATCTTCTGTAGGCTGAGAATATTTTACCTTCCTTTCCTTCCTCAGGGTTCATTTTCTCTACATGTCTGGGTTAGAAGATTTAGTTATCCACCAGGTAGGTCAGAGGTGACTGTTACTCAAAATGTGGTCTGCTCTGACTGCATGTCCCAGATCTCAGATCCTCTGTGAGTGCTTTGTCATGACAGAAGCAGTAGCAGTACCTCTGCTCTACAAGCAGATTACTGAAAATTCAAGAGGTTTAATTGAACAGATAAAAATGTCCTACTGCAAAGATAGAAGAGTGTTCATATCGTTGAGATATTGAATGCTTGCTCCCTTGGGGAGTCCTATTCAGAGAATGTTCCCAGGGGAAGATTGCCCTTGGGTAGAAGGGTTTGTAATCCTGCTGTTCTTTCCATTGCTGCTTGAGACAGCAGCATTTCTGGAGGGTTGTTTCAGTTCTTTGTGGTTGTCTGCAGCTGTCAACCTCCATTCCCCTCTCTCATGTGTTTAGCTCCAGAATTAAGGAGAATGTCAGGATGTGTCCAGGCCAGTCAGCCTTTACCAGTGATAATGTAACAGTGATCACTGTTTGGTCTTTATTGCCTTTTCCTTTCTTGCTGGTATCCTGTAAGCCAAATGGAAATCTTCATGTGAAGGCCTGCTTTTCTGGTTTTCTTTTGGCTTGGTTTTGGGGCTTGAAAGTTTTTGTGTCTTGTTTATCTTGTGTTCTCTTTAGCAAGCTTTGTAAGCTTTCTGTTTGCTTGTAATGCTTCTAATTTGAAGAAGCCCAGTGCTGAAAAAGAGAAGCTATTGCTGGCAACCCATCGAGTTAGCTGCACATGAATGAATCACAAGCCTTTTAATCCTGCCCAATGTCCAAGAGTTTGCTGTTGATACCACGAGGCTGTGTGAATTACAGGAAGAGAAAAATTGCTATTTTGGCAAATACAGGCTCAAATGCTTTTAATCTTCATCTCCTTTGACTTTATGTCTTGTAATCTGTTCTTTCATGGCAGTCTGTGTTTAGTATAGGACCTGGTTACCTCAGTTTATGAGTTACAAGACTTTGGCTCTGCTCATATCTCTGCCACCGGCCTGCTGCGTGAACATAAACCAGCTGCTATTACTGCTGCTCCTATTCTCCATCTCAGTATCTATAACATTAACCTAATTATGACAGCCTCCTCTTCACAGTGCTCAGTCTTTTTGAAATGTAATAGATATTAATGGAAATGTTATTAATGCTCCTCCCCACTTAAGTGCAATCTGCCACATTATGGAATCCAAACCAAGAAGTTGTTAGAAAATGTCTGTTCTGTATAACACATTGACTGTTTGAAATAATCAGAGCTATGAATCAACTGTACTTTTGCATAAATTTGTAGCTATAGTGGAAAGCTAAGATGGAAATAAGATAGCTAAATATCCCTGGGATTTTTAACCTCCTTGATGGACTCTGCATGTCTTTGGCTGTGATACAAATCCATTATCTATATGAAAAGCATTTGTTTATTCTGTTCCCTCAATAAGTTGCACCAGTTGGAGCATCCAACATAATTGCTATGGAACTGATTTCAGCTGCCTGCAACTGCAGTGCATTTTTAGTTGGTTGGAACCCAAATTCATAAGCATCCTCTGGGATTTGCACCCCACTGCTTTTACTCATTCCTATAACACAGCAGAACAATGTTATTTCCTTTCAGACACAAGGACAGATTAACAGAGAGGTCAACACTGCCACTTGATGCCACTTAAAATCAGAATGATGACAGACGTTAGGGGGTCAGTTGCACTGGGTTGCTTTGCCTCGCAGCCTTGCACTCGAACCGCTTGTAAACCTTTCATACAGATGGCCAGGTGTTCTGTTCACAACCGCTTGGAGGTGAGCTAGCACTCAGCTGGCTCTCCGTAAAAGTTAGCTGGCACACTGTGGGAGACTACCATCTGGGATTTGTTTCAATGGAAACAAAATCATTCTCTGTGTTTTTATACTTTTCATGTGGGTTACACATCAGTTACAGCTTCCTCATGGCTGTGACATTTGCTCCAAGTTGGAGGTTTTGATGATGTTCAAAGAGAGACCAGCAGCCAGCATCAACAACAGCCTCTCCTTTCTATTTTGTCTACAGTATTTTCTGTCTGCGTGCACACTCGAGAGGTTTCCATGGTGCAGTAATTTAACTGACATTTTCTCAGCAGCAGATTATTTTTGTAAATTTGGGCAAAGCAAAATTGCTCAGATAATTGCTCTGTGTCCCTGGTCATCTTTCAGTCTTTGTGCTAGGACATAGTTGCCATTTAGTGGGCAATTGTCATCATCAACGCTGTTAGCTCAAAGCTGCCTTTCATGCTCAGAGGAGTTTCAGGTTTATGACATTGTACTCCTATATAGGTTTTGTCAATGCTGATCGATTGAATTTTGTTTCATTATGGATACAATAAGCTTAACAATGTAAATTATTCATGGTGTACATCTTAGTAGGATTTAAAGAAATGCAGGAACTAACTTGACCCTTGCATGTTATCATAAGAAAAAATAATTTTCAAATGTACTTTTAGAAGGACTATTTTGTACTTTTGTTTTACATGGTGCTCCCCACATTTGGATCACCTTTACCACCTATCTGTGACTCTTAGAAAACTTTTCCCATAAAGGGAAAGGGATGGGACCCCAGTTTGTTCCCTCTCTTTCTTGCTTTGTTCAGGAAAATAGCCAGTGGCTTTGCTCAGCAGCTCCCAGGAGCAGACTTTTACACAGAAGATGGCTGCAGCATGTTTTGACCTTGGTCTCAAGGAAGCCAAATACTCTTCCTAGACCATCAAATAAATGCTAGCCTTTATTTAGTTGTCTTTCGACCTTCTGAAATCTGGATATCCTCATTTTCCAGAAGTCTCTCAGCTGTCCCCAGGTGAGCTGGTGCACCCCAAGGCTGGGAAAAGCTGCCATCCCTAAAGGCAAGCATCAGAGGTAGCAGTGAGCTTGGAGGTGTGCTATGGTGTGTGGAGCCAAGGAAAAAGCAATAAAAGGGGCAAAATTGCAAGTGGAGAAGTGGAGGGCCAGGAAGAGAGACAGATGGTCATGAGCAGCACTTGCTCCAGGTGTCATTTTAGGGGGAAAACTGAGCTTTGTGGTGGGAGCGAGACAGGGCCAGAGCTAGTCTTCCCTGAAACTCCAGGAAGCAGGCAATAGCTGTCTGCCAGTTTCTCCAAAGCCCCTTTCTACTTGGGCCACAAGACAGGGCTGTGAGGGAAGAAGGCTGCTGTGTTCCAGCGCTGTCAGTGTGAGCTCAGTGGCCTCCCTTGGTCACTCCTTTGCTCCCTCCCCTCCCTTGGATGGGAAACAGGCAGGAGGGAGGCTGTTCAACCCTGCCACCAAGGTGGGGATGAAAGGGAATTGAAGGGTGGCTCTAGGTGGGACAGATAGAGCAAAAAGTAGGTGCTCATGAGATGAATGACTTGACATTTACTACATGAGATTTGCCTGAGTCAGAGGGCTTCTTATATGAATCTTCATTAGAAATATGCAGAAACCCTGCCATGCTGTTAAGGCACACTTGGGGTTTAGTTTGCTGTAGTTCATCAGATGCGGGGGTTTGACAGCCCTTCTTCACAAGCAGAGCAAAGCATGCAACTACCAAAGCAAAGCTATTAAGAAGCAGCCTGAAAGTTTGCACTCTGCTTTTGGGGACTATGGTTTGTCAGCAGTCACTGGGAGGACTCTCAGGCCTGGTAGCCATTGTGCAGGGTGGCGCAACAGGAGCTGCATTACCCCTCTGCTTACCCCAGCTATGGCCTATAGAGTAACAGCTGTGTGATCCTAGCCTCTGGGTAAAGCTATTTGAGATCTCAGGATTAAAAGCACTGTGTGGAAGCTAAATGTCTCATGGTATTCTTCACAGGGTTCTCGTATCCATTGCCAGTGCAGATTTTTAGTTTGTGTTGTTTTATTTGTTCATTTGTTTTTTCCGCTCTGTTGAAATGCTGTAACATAATGTAACATTGTCATTAATCCTGGTACAAATGTTCTGTTTCAGCCAGTCTCCCAAATCCTTGTGCATAGAAGTGTAATCTAAACTTTTTTCTTTTAGAACATGCTTTATCAAGGTGGAGTCACTGCAGCAGAGCAGCACATAGTGAAAGATGCAATCTCATTCTCCTGCAGCAGGGCAGGCTGGTTTCTTACTAAGTAATTATTTAACTTTTTCTGTTCAGTTTTGTTTTAAAATGTGTTGTGATGAGGCTCCAATCCCAACCCTTCGCTCCACAGGGTCCTGTTGGTTATGGTTTGCCAGACACAGCCTGTATTTCCTCTTTTTCTGTTTCACTTACCTCCTCCTATTTATATTCCTTTCTATCCTTTTATTTTGATAAAAAGTCTTCTCTGTCCTTCATGTTTATATCCTTTAAATATTTATCTGCTCTTCTCCTGTCTCTCTTTAGTTACTGCTTAGTACAGTTTATGTTTAACACTTGGCAGTTACCCAGTGACATAGGAAAAAAGATTTCCTTTGCAGCTAGGTATCCTTTTAGAGTTCAAGCAGCTACGTATATTTTCAGAACTGTATACAGGGACTGAGATGTAGATGGTGTCATCTTATTAATGTCAACATCAGTTTTACTTCTGAGTGTTTTAGGGCCATGATTTCATTCTGAGACTCTCTGGACTTAGTCATATCTTCCACAAGGCTCCCTATACGGTAGTGGAGTCCAGGCTGAGAAATAATTTGTGATTGCCTGGACACTGTTTCTCTCCTCACAAGAGAAAACACTAGATCAGGCTTCTTTTTCTTGTTGTTTGTGTGGCTAGGGCTTGGTGATTGCAGAGCTTTAGTCAGTGTGTCGGTGAGAACACGAGACCAGGCTTTTCCTTACACTCTAATTTAGGCAATGACCTTGCCTTGACTTCGCACCCTACTTGCTGATGGGACTGTAGGCTTCTTCAGTGACAGACAGCCATCTCGCAGATGCTCATTTATTTTTATGAGGCAAGCATATCAACAGAGCTATATTAAGTATGCCTCTGTAGCATGTCAGGGAGTGGGCAAAGCAAAGGTTGTTTTCCTGAATGTTCATATTAAACACCATGGTTTTCTTGAAACATTTGAGTTCTAAATTCCCATCTTTGTGTGCAAGTTGGTCAGAGGGCTGAGTTACAGGCAACCCGATAAATGTGGTCCTGCATGGTTTACAAATAGAAGCTGTCTCAGGGCTTCCTATTTCCTCTATCAACTGAGTGTCCTTGGTTTTGGATGATAGGCCATTATCCCAGCTTCCTCAGTGTTGCCTTAAATGTGCTAGCTACTTATTTCACAAACCAAAATATTTGGAATTCAGTAACTAAAGCGCTCATCCAAAACATTTCGTTGGAGCAAGTCAGGTTGGATTGGCTCTGTGTTTACCACATCCTAGCAGCCTAACAGAAGAAGTGTTTAGAGTGAGAAGTCAGCCTAGCGCAGTCATGCCCGGGGCTGCTGCGTAGTTTGGGATGAGTATTAACATTTGCCTTGTGTTCAGTGATTAATCCATCCAGTCCCTCCCTTCTGAGAAACACACCTTTCACTGTCCAGCCATTGCCTTATGCGTATCAGAACTAAGCTGCTAAACTGCTCTCCAATTAGGCCAATCACAAAAACGTTACTCCATATTTTTGTATGTTTAGCCTACACTTGGAAGACACATGGGTTCTGTTTCAAAAACTTGGTGAACATATTTTTCCTGAAGCACCCATAAATCCTCTCTTTTTTTGTTATTCCACCTTCTGAATGTGCAGCTTTATAATTGATAAAGATGAGATTCCATGTACTGTTGCTGGTAGAGCAGATCCACAGAACGGGACTGTTGAGTGAAGTTTCACTTCAAAAAGCATTGGTAGTAAGCATTTCAGCAGAATGGTCTGGTTTGGTTGTATATCTTTTTAAAAATTATTTTATTCGTGTATGTTATAGTAAGTGTCTAAGAAATAATAGATCAAAAATAAATTTAAACCCTTTAAGCAGTACTTTGATGCATCCAAAACAAGTTTTGGCAAAATTTGCTGAATTTAGGCTTTTTATTCCAATTCAGAACAAAAGCCACAGCAAAAACATCTTTGAAAATGTCCACAATTGCAAGTTTCAAGCAGCTCTACCGAAAACATTTACCATTAGTTCAGTTTATGAGCAAAACTGCCCTAAGTGGCAAATGACAGCATCCCAGTACATACATTCTCCGCAGAAGAATAATAACAAATCTCCAGTCCTTCCAGGAATTCTCAATATAATATTGCCATGGGTTCAGCAGTAGCAGTCATTTTTCTCCTTCTTGGTAGCTGGTGCAGTGCTGTGTTTTTGACTTTCGTCCTGGGAACAGCACTGGTAACACCGATATTTTCAGTTACTGCTTAGAATGTTTGGTCTGACCAAGGACTTTCTGTTCATTGACATCCCAGCTGGACCAAGCAGACAGTTCAGTACTGTTCCATTAAACAAAATAGTGACGATTTGGGTGGGTTTTAAATCACGCTCATGGAGGAGCACTTTGCCCTGAGTTAGTGTGCTAGGGAAGCTCCAACACCACCTTCATGCCCTCCAACCTCTGCCAGATTTTGCAAGTGAGCTAGTTGTTACTCAAAGAACCTGAAGGAAGAGAAACTTCACTTTCAGTACAAGTAGCTTTTTAGGTAGATCCCAAGACACTAAATGAAGGTAATTATGTTCTGTACAAGGATGGCATAAGAGGGGATATCTTTGCATTTTCACCCGGTACTTTTCAATCATAAAAGCTGTATTTTTGCCTTTGATGATATACTACATATTTGTGGTGAATACCAAAGCATAGACAGTTTTCACACATCCAGAGTAATCTGCAAATATTAGTCCTGCCCATAAACCCCACAAAAACAGGTGTGTTCTAAGAGCAAAGAACAGCAGCAGTTGATTAGACCACTCAAGGCTTCACGCTTAAAAGGCAACCAGTGAAACTTGTTACCCTGAGAGACCAAGCAGTTCCTGGATGCCTGGATCATCTCCATCTCAAGCAAGACAAGAGAAAAACAATTTCCTCATTGCTTCTGGTGACTTAGCAACATCACAGTAGCACGCACAAGGCAAATGCTCATTAATAGCGGGATGCCCCGTAGGTAGGAAATATTAGGGACAGTGCTGCCTCTCCTATGCAGCTGCATGCAAGCTAGCCAGAACTGCAGCAGGGCAATTGCTGCAAGGGAATTAGAGTCTGACAGGAGATATGAGAAGTTTGACAGAGAAATTCATCCCTCTTTGGACTGTATTTAAGAATAGGACTGAGTACTGTATGTACTTGTGTACCCTTCCCCTGTTGGATTCCTGTAGGTTGGAACTAAATTTAGCTATCTCTTTTGTGAGGGGTTTGGGAGAAAGGCCAGATGTCTCATAACAGGTTTAAGCAACTTTATTGCAAAATTATATGAAACAGCTACTAGTTTCTCCTTTCAGGTTATCATAATTTCCAGGGCTACTGATGAATGGTATTTACTGGAACCCCTGAATTCTAAGGCTAGCCCTCTTATTCATTTATCATGTTGAAATTATGCGTGTTTGTAGACCATGGGTAATTATTGCCTGTCAGTAAGAGTTAATATTGAAATTGTTTCTTGCAATAGCAATAATAATAATTATATATCTGTTCAACTGAAGTAAATATAATAAAAAATAGGAGTATGTTACAGCAGAATTCAAGAAACAAGTACGTTACTTCATGGATCATTTGACAGGATATCATACCAAATAACATAAATAAGTAAAACATATGCTTTACATCAGGAAAAAAGATGACCCAGTTGCAGCTATGCAGAGGTGTTTAAGGCTTTCAGTTTTGCACGAGTCATGGACAGATGTATTTCCAGCTGTAGGTTTTGGCTTTTAGGATGAAGTTCCATGCTAGCAAATGGCAGCTTTCTCTGCTCTTCATCAGGCCATTTGTTCAATTTGCTTGTAATGATGTCAGTTAAAAGTCATTTGTACAATTGCACGGGGTATGATTCTGACTTTGTTAGTGGTGTGCATCACCATAGGATTTAGCTTAATGGCTATCATTGCACATCTGCAGCTGACAGACTTTGGGAAGGGAATGATTTCACCTGGAAGCTGTGCACAAGCACATCTGTTTATATTCAGTTCGTCCAGTTCTGTTTGAAAATACACAAAAATTGAAATTTCACCTCTGCATAAGGACATGAGGTTTATATGATCATCTGGCTGGTTTGTTGGTCAGTACTTCTCTAATGACAGGGTTTGAACCCACTGGCTAGTTCCAGCCAAAAAACTAAAACATACTTAAGCTCCTGCAGCGTCTGTGGGATTTTCTGGCTGGAGAGAGAGATCCAAGTTGGTGTTCCAGTGGGGAAATGGCGGGATGCTGCAGTTGCCAGAAGCTCTACTGGGCAGGAGGGAGTCCACCAGGCAGCACCCGCAGCCCACCAGACTTCCTTGCTGGGCAAGTGTGTCAGGAAGACAGTGGGAGAGCTCAGGCTATTGCCTGAGGATTTATTTTCAGCAGAGTTAGTATATCCTTAAAACCCTGACAACTTCCATATGACTTTTATTTAGTAGCATTAGACTTCATCAGTCTGTCCTTTAACAATCCTTGTTGGAAAATTGAGCAGAGGTACTTCAGAGGGATGTTGCCAGATTTAATTGCCTTTTTTAAACATTTTGAGAGAATAATTAATAGAAAAATGAATAGGTGATAAATAATGTAAATGGAAGTTCAATATTAAAAGTTTAGGATTAATTTAGAGATATCTGTCATTCCAAATCTCAACATTGAAGTGTCCAAGCTACTTGAAAAAAGGCCAACCAACCAACCAAAATACCAAACGACAACAACAGAACAAAACAAGTCTTTGATTTCTTGAAAACCAAATGTGTTATTTCGTGTCAAAGGGGGAAAAATAGGAGGGGTGGGGGAGATAAGTGACTTCTCCCAGACCCTGGCCTCCTAAAAGTCATTATGCATTCATACTGATTTTCCAGAGTGCCCTTCTACAAAGGAGTGTCTCCAGCTCTGTGAATCTGTTTTTTCCCCTTGCTGCAGCAGCGCTAGGCTGAATGGTGAATCTCTGGTTTTAATGACTTTTTCCTCAACTCTGTAAGATTCCATATTTGGGGGTGCAGAGGAGCTTTCTTCCAGAAAAGTAACCCTCATGAAATTGTCTGCATTTTGAAAGAAATGTGAAAAAACACCCTTTGTGACATTATTGGTAGACTTCTACGTTCAGATGTCAGGGGAGGCTTTTCTCATTTGTACATTGTAATAATGGTCACTGATAAGGTACAACGTGAAAGGCTGCTTTTTAGATTTGAGTATAATGCTGCTTGAAGCAGAAACACAGTAATGAAAACAGTATTTCCAAGCAGAACCGTTGAAGCCAGATTATGATCCTTTTTGGAAAGCCTGTGTTTCTCCATTTCTTGGGTAATTAGTCACCACACAAGTACTTTGTCTTCCAGATGTACACAGTGTGAATTTGAAATTAGAATCTGTATTTCTGCTTTTATATAAAACATCCAGCATTAAAAACAGATGAGAATAACGGAAATAGAATTGAAAAGGATGCTGCACATAGTTTTATGTATATATTTCATTTTCTATATCATTCATATGTTCCAGTGCTACGTGAAGAATTTGAAATTGAGTTGTATGTTCCTGAGCCTGAGTCATATTTTGATTTTGTTCCACTCAAGGCATCGTGCTGAGCTTTGAAGTGAGGAGGGTAATGGGTGAAATTAAATCCATCATTTTATTCACTGATTTATTTCTCCTGCTACCAGTATTTGTTGATGGTGATTTAATTAAGTTAACTTAGTTTCTTGCTGCCCCTGTTCTTGCTTTCTTAATTAATTAGTGTTCCACTTCTGGCTGAGCAGTGACATTTTTTATCCAAAGGTCATTTTGAAAGATAAGGATTGGCAAATTATTTGTAATCAATAATACTTTTCACCAAACACCTCTAAGCAGATTGTGAAGCTGATATTATTTTCTGTGTGCATCTTCCTGCAGGAACAGCTTTCTGGAAGTAGCAGTTGCTGGTGTCAGAAGTGCAGGGATTTTTCTCTCCCTGGTGTTGTGGGTCAGAGGATTAAGCAGCACTTTGGGTAGAACTGTCAAAATGGACAAAATGCCATAAGCACAAGTCAGTGAGGCACCAAACCCATCATCCTTGATGGATCTTTCTCTGCAAAAATCTTTTGAAGAGGAAAGCAGTAAATGGAAAATGGGTACTGGTCATGGGAAGACTAATGTACAGTCTCTATCCAGTGTGGTGTGGGACAGATGAAACAAGGGGGATTTAATCCTAGGCAGGAGGGCAGACCGCCTCATACTGCCACCCACAGTCACTGATGGCCTCGCCAGCGAAAGGTGCCTGTAGGGTTCCAGGCTGACCCTAGCCATGCTGAGGACAGAAGTGCCCATATGGTGGCTGCCTGAAGTGCTATTGAGCCTCTGGCTGCCCCAGAAGCCAATTTTTGCTGGCAAAAAGCAGGTATTAAAAACTAAGTGTAGCCTCATAATGCAGAAGTTACTGAAGTCAGTTTCTTCACATTTGATTTTCTGCCCCAGTGGGCACTAATAAGTGAGTGCACTCAAAATGTGCGTCTTCCTTTTCATTACCCCTTCCCAAGTTAAACGAGCGGGGAGAGAGGCAGTGCAGAGGAGGATGGGGTCCATGAGGTAGAGGACAAGCGTACACTATCTTTGGCTGCCTCAGGTGTCCCTGGCTTTCCAACAGGTTCTTATGCAGGCTAAGGCAAATTTTCAGAAACCCTCAGTCCCAACAGAAGCTTGTCAGAGAAAGTTTTAAGGAACAAAATGAGAGTTGCTAAATTTGATGATTTGGAGTTCAGCATCATTTGTCACTAGGAGCAGAAAGCATGTCTTATGTATGTGTTTATTTATAACATACCTACCTGTATATTGCATGCCTACACAAACTTCCTGTAGAACAAGTGTTTTATCAAAGAAACATCATGACTAATTTACAGCTTGTAAACAAAAACGATTTCATTTGTGACACCTGCAACTGAAATGTAATCTTCAGAAACTAACACCAGTTTGAATTTGGTGTATGTGTGAGGTTGTACAAGTCTGTAGGTTAAACTATTAAGCTTTGTAACATTATCCAGAACCAAAACTGCTTTGCAAGTCATATTAAAAATTATATTTCTTGAAGTAGAAACATCAACTTTTATTCCAGGTTAAGTCTGAAGACAGAGGAAAGACCAGCAAAGTATTGCATCACAAATTTAGAAGATAGCTTCAGGATGATTTTCTTCTAGTAGAACTAAGAAATACTTTGTGCAGCAGTGAGAGGGTAGTATTATATGAAAATACTTGGAAGTTATTCTTTGACCAAAGAGATCCCAGGAGCAATACTCTGGCTCCACTGAAACCGGTGGCTGAATGGTGGTAAAGTTAACAGATCTGTGACTTCAGTTCCATTATCCAGTCACTAGATTATGTGACAAGTTACTTTTCCCTTAGAGTGAATCAACTGTAAATTTGAACCATTATTACAGAGAACAAGTGAGTGTCACTTCTATAAGCTCCCCCTGTACAGCTCCTGTAAGCCATGGTTTCACTACTTAAGGTTCTCATTGGTTTGGCTTGCCATCTTGCTGAACAGATAATCATGTCCCTCCATGTATATCAAAGGATATCTCTAGATCATCATTACTTGACAAACAGCATACACAGCTGGAGATGCACTGACTCTTAGTTTTTAAGTGAGACATAAGGACAATAAGTTCAGTGAAATTTAATTTGTATTTCCATATTTAAATCTCAGCTAAAGTTGATGTCATGAGAACTTCAGAGGAAAGCAGGTTTATGTTTTTATTTTCTTATTCAGAAAATATATAGCTAGTCCATGATTGAGAAGGATTTATTTTTTTCTCTTCTTGGAAGGTGCTAGAAATATACTTTTCCCTTTTACCCTTTCCCTTCTGTACTTCATGGTTATTAAAACTGAAACAATTCAAGAAGTAAAAATTCATGCCTTAAATAAAACCCTCTCCTTAAGCATTCAGTGCTAAATAAAGTAAGCTGTAACATCCTTCTCTTTGATGTTCAGAGCTAGACAAACAGAAGTGGATAAACTTTATTTATTTGCATGTATCTTCAGCTGCCTCCACTTCTCTTTCATACCACATTAATACCTGGAAACGGGAACTGCTTTTATTTCAGGGTAGCAGGTGCTTCCTCTGCTGTTACAGGCTGCACTAGTCTGGTCTCTTCTGTCTGGTAGCACCAGGGTTTATGTCAAGGAGAGCTAATTTGTCTAAGATCACGCAAACAGTCTTCATGGCTTTGTGCGCATTGCTCCAGGTTACGTTCCCTGCCTCTGTCTGATGTATAATTTAAAGATAAATGTCAAACCCCACCTTTCAAACCAAAGTCAGTACTGGTAGAAAGAGTTTAGCTGGGAGTTCCAATGAGCATCTTACTCATACAGATGAACATATGGTGTAAGGATTACCTGGCCAAGCCACCTGCACCCCACTCTCTGTGTTCTGTACTGAGGCCCCTGCAAGTGGTCAAAATGAGGATGGGAAAACTGAGTATTTGCACTTCCCTCTGTCCCCTGACATTACCAAGGGGTGGGCAGAAGAAGAGGCCATTCTACTGCACTGAGCAGGTATGTGTGCTGTGTGGTACTGAACTGGGCTACTGAGCTCCAGTGCTGGTTTGGAAGTTCTGTGCTAATACTGTCAGAGAAAAGGGATTCACTCAGAAAGGAATACACAGAAATAGGTCCTATTCAGAGACACAATTAGTTTGGATATGAGTGGAGAAATTCATGATGGTGTATCAGGGACCCTAACTGTTCTATGATTCTATTTTCACTGATCCCCAAACTAGACTAGGCAAAGACAAACATTTGCTATGTCATCTGCATAGAGGGTAAACATCTTCAGTGTGCAGGCCTCATCATCCCTGGCACTGCAGCAGCTATTCAGACCCCATCCATCTCTCCACATGCTACTGGAAGAGTCCCTCCACTGCCACAGTCTAGCAGGCTGAATAAGCAGCCAGAACTAATTCAGATCATGCTTGAGCAAATTAATTATCTGACTGCCAGGATGTAAGAACTAGAAGGGAGATTCCCTCAGTGGAGCAAACTGGGACCACTGAATACTGGGAAAAAAATCTCTGAAGTGCAGGAGGGGCACTTTCCCAGTCACGGTGTACCTGGAGATGACAGTGGGGTCAGACTCAGCCAGACCTTCATGTTGTTTCAGTGGTACGTCAAAGTGCCATCTTTTCTTAAAATCTTTCCTGGTGCATATCAGAGCCACTTTGCCCCAACCCTCAAAATACAGGAGGGCAGAAGAGCAGGGGAATTCCTATTTCTAGGTGTATCTAGAGTAAGAGAAAACAAGTTTTCTTTCCTGCTATGATAGCGTTAATATAACAAATCAAAAAGGAGAAAGGATTTAACCTTGCATGTTTATTAAGTATCACAACGGATGTGCAGCCTATAGTACAATAACTAACTCTGACAG
Organism: Bolborhynchus lineola; assembly: GCA_025448015.1. Lineage (NCBI taxonomy): Eukaryota > Metazoa > Chordata > Aves > Psittaciformes > Psittacidae > Bolborhynchus > Bolborhynchus lineola. The sequence goes on from JAOEHX010017010.1 coordinate 14,072, forward strand.
TGCCCTCTGGTATGTAAGCTGGTGCAAGCAGGTAGATACCTCTAGGGAGTCTACTTTGGAGGTTAAAATCAGGCATGGCCAAGGCATATGGAAGTAATAGAATAAGAAAAGGACAGTGGGAGGAAGCAAGTCATTTTGCCTTTCTAGAGGGCATGATTAATGGTCCTTTTGGTGGTAAGACTGCTTAAAAGTCTGAGCCTATATAGCTTCTGCCCTTAGAGCATTTTAATCAGGCTGTATCTGATGCTGGAAGATGGTAAGGGCAGGTCACCAACTCACGTGCCAAGCTGTAATCCTGATTACAGGTTCCAATTATCTTTTTTGGCAGCCACTGTGAAGGTGGTGATTAGAGCAGCTTTGGAGGAGACTAGGTTCAGAGGGGTTTTGGGGTCATGACTCTGGAGAATGAGGCATCTTCTGTGGTGACATGGCCTTTCTGTAATGTCATTTTGCCTCCTGTATGCATGTGGGGTGAATGGTGTGGCACCCTGATAGGTCCACAGCAGTGAGCAGGGCACATGGCAGGTGGCTTTTGATAAAGTGCCTGGCTGCACAGATGCGTCTTTATTTATTCAGAGGTTGAAATGATGAGGACAAGAGGGCATGATGCCATTCTGCCAGCCTGTTCTTATGCCTGCATAGTGAAAGTGCAGAGAGGCATTTTATTAGGCTATTTCATAAAGCTTAATGGGATATGTCCCACACAGAGTGTTCAGTCATGCACACCTCTCCAACAAGAATTCCTACCTTGGACCATCACTGATCTACAGCATGAGAAATGCTCTGCCTTCATATAGGTTAGGCATTTTGTGAGAACATTTGTGTGATTTTTTCCTGGTGAGAGAAGATTAAGATTCTGAGATTCCCTTTGTTTTGGTTTTTATCTACAAGGGCGATTAGATTCAACAAGCTAGTAAAGCTTGTGTGGCTGCTGACCTAGCTAAAGCATCAAATTAGCAAGAAGTCCAAGTGTCCCTCCACTCCTGTTTAAGGCTTTCAGATCAGCTGTTTTGGACCAATTCCTGTGCACCAATTTTTGAAGTACTACAATAGAATATGTAGTTTCATTATGTCATGTTCATTACTTGGGTGCTGAGAGTACTCAGCTTCTCAGCAGCTCTGCAACACATGAAAGGCGGTGACAGAATCTCACTTGGGATCTCAGGCTTTACCACCTGAAGCAGTTGAATAGCAGTCCTTGTGGATGCTTTCAGCTTAAAAGGGTATTGGCTTTGTGTATCACAGGGAAAGAAAATTTCAATACTTTCATTATGGAATTAGTAAAATTCGGATTGACTGAAAAATGAATCTGTAAGATCAAGAGCTGATAATGTGGGGACATGACTCATCCACAATGCCTGAGCGTTCTGCTAAATGGTTTTGCTATGAAATCTTTAGTGTCAGTTTTGATTAGTTTGAACTCAGCTCGCCCTGTAACTGTCTGTACTCTCTTACTTTCATCTCAACCACAAAAAGTGTTTTTCTTATTGATGTCAAAAGGTGATTTATCTCTATGCGTGAAAATACTTTTTTACTATTTTTTAATGAGCCTCTTTATCACTTATTGTTTGGGTGATTTATTTTAAGCTTAAAATATTTATAGAAAGAAAAATTTATATAAATCACTTCCAGAGAGTGCTATTCAGTGATATCTCATAAACACTGCTAGCATCAGAACAATACAAGAAGTTAATTTCCCCAAGGTTATCCTGATGATCTCTGAGACTGGTACATTCTACTTAATCTTAAATGACAAAGAGTTATTAATTTTACATAGTTTTTATTTTCACATCAACTTTCTCTTCTGCAAAACATAATCACCTTCCCCTTGTTTGTACTGCTGTAGTCCTTTTAGTTAGGGCAGTTCTCTACAGGGGAAGACATGGTGCCTTCCTGAAAAGCTTACTGTTAGTACACCGACAAGATGGGCAGAAAGAGGGGGCACTAGAGATCAGTGTCATTTGTCAGAGGCAACACCATGAGCCATCAGCAAAATGAGAAGCAGAATCCAAATCACTTCATTCCAGCACCATACCTAGTGACCATCCTGAATCTTAACATGTCGCTGTTCTTACTGTTCTTTTTTTATAGTTCGGGATCGGGTACGATCAAAAATGGAGAGAGATATTTTGGCAGAAGTGAATCATCCTTTCATAGTCAAGCTTCATTATGGTAACTATAATAAAATATAGTTCATGTTTGTTCTTAAGTTGGTTGGGGAGTCATAACTAGATGTGTTATAATTTCACACAGATACCCCCTGCCTACTTACAACTGTCTGTAACAAAGTCATAGAGGCTACCTGTGTGAAATTCTTCATTTTTGCTGAAGAATTTCAGTATAAGTAAGTTTTAGCTATTCCTCCATTAAAATACATTTGTCATAAAGTCCGATGCGGTAGGTAGTTTTGTTGGGGTAGCTAGTGAGTATACATCTGCCAACCCTCTCACCTGCTGTCAGGTATCACTTAGCTTGTGAATCTAAATAAAAACTGGTTTTAATAATCAGCACCAGTCTAAATTTGTGTATGTGTGTACATGAATGTGGTGTCTTGCTGAAGTTGCCTCCTTCTGCCTCCTTAGCTTCCCTAGGAGCCCACTTATTACGGCAAAGTGTCTTCTGAGGACATTTTGGATAGGCTCTCCTCTTGCACAAGCCTGGGAGCTTCTCTCTGTGCCTAGCCATTACTGACTGCTGATGCCTTGTGCAGTGGAAAGCAATGTTAATCCATAGGTGCTTAGCATGGAAATTAATATATAAGTAACATATTGTTTTCTCTCAACTGATACCGTTTTTTCTGTGGCCTAAGCTTGATTGCTTAGTTCTACACAGAAATTAAATGTTCTGCTCTCAAACTGCTGAAATGACAGGGAAGCTAATGGCATGCATAATACGCTGCTAGTCAACACTTTTCATATTTTGAAGACCTTTATCATGATTCAGGTTTTCAACCTCTCCATCCTTTTCTAATGCAGCATTTCAAACAGAGGGAAAATTGTATCTAATACTAGATTTCCTGCGGGGAGGGGACCTTTTCACAAGACTCTCCAAAGAGGTAAGCCAATAGATTTTTAACATAGAAATGAAAGACTGTCCTGGATTTCCAGAACTTTGATTAAGTTGATGTGAATACTCTTGCAATATATATGTAATAAAATGTTATCATCTTACATATTTAAGAAGGTTCATAATAATTGTATTTGAATTATGCCATAGGTAATGCAGCAGATAGCATTTAAGCATCATTGTTGCAGAAAATTGCACCACTAATAAGCCATCCCCATAGCAAAACAGCTCCAGACTCATTGCTTGCAAAATATATCTTGCATGTGATGAGAAGCAGCCTGAGAAATCAATTCCCAATATATTTTGCCCTGTAGATAGGGGCAAAACCACTGGAAAAACACAACTGCCAGCAGAAAGGAGGGAGGGCTGTGGGCCAGGGGTGACCCCTCCAGCAAGGATGCCAACAGCAGTATCAGCCAGTGAGCGGTAGAGGAGCCATCTCCTGCAGCAGCTGCTGGGAGCAGATTAGAGGCCACACACCATACTGGCCAGGGCTTGAAGGCTGACTGTCACAGCCCTCACGTGCTCTCCTCCTGCCTGCCTCCTTCCATCACCTCCCTTGACTCTCATCCCTTCTGTGTCCTTTGCAGCTCCTGCCTCTGGAGGTGCTGCTGCTGGAGAAGGAGGCAGCCAGAAAACAGTCAGTCCAAACTTGAGTCTTGCTAATGCCTTAAGAGAGCTGCAGTGGTAGGTTTTCTAGGTCCATTCAGCACTTGCCTCTGTCTGCAAATGCCTCTGTCTGCACTGCTTGAAACAGCTCATCTTCCTGCACTTAGCCCCAGAGAGGGCCCTGCAGGCAGTACAGAAGGCTCCAGGGAGGATGCCTGCCACTGTGGGGCTTGGTTGTGCCACAGTGTTCTCTGTTTCTAGCATGATGTCCCCAGTTCTTGGGCTCTTTCTAGGGTGTGGAGGAGTGCTGCGAGCAATCACCTAACACACAGTCTTTACAGATAAGGTAGGGACCTTTCAAATGCCATCTCACAGGGCAGCTATGTTAGCTCTCCTTGGTTTGCAGAGTTAACTGGCGGACTAAAAAAGCTGTGAAACACTGCTTTTATTCAAAAGTTCCCTGTCTTTTTTTCACACATCTTATTCCTAGTTTGGTAACATGCTGCAGGCTGGTGTGTGTGCCACAGCTTGGGGAGGATCCCAAGTATTCGCTTTCAAGGCTTTTTGCTAATGCAGGCAGAAATTAACAACAGGTTTACTACACTGCCAAGTAATCACAGAATCATAGAATAGTTAGGATTGGAAAGGACCTTAAGATCATCTAGTTCCAACTCCCTGCCATGGGCAGGGATGCCTCACACTAACCCATGTCCCCAGGGCCCTGTCCAACCTGGCCTTGAACACTGCCAGCGATGGAACATTTACTACTTCTTTGCGCAACCTGTTCCAGTGCCTGTTCCACCCTTACAGTAAAGAACTTCAGTACAAGGTAGCAGTTATTTTTTGACAGGATGAAAAAGATTAAACAACTTGAAAATATCCTTGTGCTCTTTTGTCATGAAATCAGGCGTTGTTATCAAGGCAGCATGCTGTCTTTGCAAGGGCCTTTCCTGTTTCATGGAAGAAGAGAGAAGTGACTCGTACTTACAGAGGGCAGTTACCTGTTCTGCAGTTGGAAAACTTGAAAGAGAACAGCTGAGATTTTGTACTCCTTTAAAATTTCACTTTTTTCCCCAAAGCTTTTCTAATGCAATGCACCAAGTTCTCTGCTTTATACTATGAAGAACAAGTCCTCTTAACTTTACAGTCCGTTTACATCTTTTTTCAGCAATTGTAGCTCATGTTGTGTACCTATACTTCGCAGCTGTTCGGTGTAAAGGTATTGCAAGGGAAAAAAATATGGGAAAACTTGTTCTGCTTTAATTTGTTACTTATGGTATCGGTTTCAGTGGACTCTCTATCAGGTCCCATATACTACAGCATTGTCTCTCTCCTGGTTTTTTTTTCCTGAGACATCTGACTTTACCTAGATGTGTCTGTATAGAATTGATTTCCCCTGATTCTGTTGGTTTCACTTCTTGCCTACGTTATTTATTTTGAACGTTATGAATAATTCAAATGTGTTTTGATAATTAATGCAATTTTTATGTTCAGACCAATTAAATTTTTAGTCAGAGGTTTTGCTGGTGCATCCTTTTCCTTTCTAGCCTTTGGAGTGATAGACTTAATTAAATAATGTGACATCTGTTCCCTGAATACTCTCTTTTTGCTCTCAGCCCTCTGCAGCTTCTCAGAGCATTCAGGACCAGATATCTGATTTTAAAAACAAGCTTGGCAACTTTTACTGTAGATATTTAAATTTACATGACATGTGAATTTGTATTGAGCTGACTCGTTTTACTTCTGTCATACACAGTATTCACACTTGTGTATCCAATATACCAGCTTCTCTTTCTTCATTTATCATATTGATAGTATATGTTGTACATATTGAAATATAATTAAAGAGAACATCTGGGATATAATGAAAATTGAACCAAAGGTGTTTCTTGCCATCTGAGTTTTTCTGAGCTTGGTGTTTTCTCAATTACAGAAGTTTCTTACCACCTGAAACAGAGCTTTCAGTATTAGGAGTATCCATATCTGCTATAGAAAGAAAAGCTGCCCTCAGTTTAGACCTCATCAGGTCCTGAATGTTAGGTCTTCTGCACTGAGATTCCTTGAACTCTCAATGCATGGGTTTTTAAAATCCATCTCTGAGTCTCTTCATGCTTAGATTTGGAAGCATTTCACTTCCCGAAGAGGTTACACCATGTTATTTCGTGAGAATTTGGTAACCAAAGGACAAGATTTTGGCAAATTTAGAGATGTGAAAGAAAAGAGAGCTGCAATGAATGTACCGAATTTTGCCATTCATTTCCAAAGGCTACAGAGTTAGAACCATGTTCATGTTATTACAACACGATGTCATGTAAACAGATCAAACAGATGAGCGAGGGCAGCATGTTTTAAGGAACAGAAGTACTAGACAGATTATGTTTTGTTTTATAGGGAGAATCTGGTAAGAATTGTTAATGTGAGCTCAGACAGATTGTGGAAAATTGAGCCTGATATGATGGTCCTTCCTGCATTCCTGAGTTAGACAATTCCTTTTCCATGTCTTTTAATGCAAGCCAGCCCACCACTGTCTAGTAAATGGATGTGTTCTCTTCCTTTTCTCTAGGTAATGTTTACAGAAGAGGATGTCAAGTTCTACTTAGCTGAGCTGGCCTTGGCATTAGACCATCTCCATGGTCTTGGAATTATTTACAGGGATCTAAAACCAGAAAAGTAAGTTAGTAAGAAAGAGTGAACCAAAACGTACATGCATGAACTTTTAGGTTGTTTCTACTCCTTGCCACACAAGTAAGTCAAAAGGTGCCAAGGCTGTGCCTTCCTCCCTGTGTGTAAGCCTCTACTTGAAGACCCTCATCATGAGCAATAGGGTCATCCTATCATATCATTTTAGCCTGAGGCAAAATATTTTGACTGTGCGCCAGTATGATTGGACCTCTGTGTGCCTGGCCTTCAGTTCAGTGAATTATCTCAGCATGGCATTCAGATCTCTGTGCCTTTGACTTCACTGCCACTGTTCTCCATTTGCAGAATTTAATCTGGCCTTCCCCTTGCTTTGGTATAATGTCCTCAAAGCAACTGCGGTTCCAGCTCATACAAAACGTGTCATGACACCATTCAGTTTTATTGTAGCCACTGTTAAATGAGCACCGCTGAAAACTAGTATGCACATTAGCTCATGAGGCATGTGATAATTGGTGTTTTAAACCCACTTCATTATTAATATTAATGATCCAAAATATTTTCCCAATAATTCTTCTCCCTTGTATTTGCAGCTATTTTCTACTCCTGATGTGCTGTTATAGAGTGTTTTTCTTTCTCTGATTTATTTGCAGTACATCAGTAGACCAAATGGCACTCTCAGTGCTGTCACTGGGAGTGACATGATACTGTTTTTGTTTCATGCCACTTGCCTGGTTCTCTGCCTGCATCTTCTGCATCAGCTCAAATAAAACAGGCTACAGCATTTCAAAGTTACCAGCCTCTTCAATGTAATGGTCACTGCCATTTAAAGAACATGACCACTGAGGGCAATCTGTTTGGCTGTTGCTTGCACTTCCAAAGTTTAACAGCAGAGCAGCCCTTTCCTTCTGTAGCATGAGATTCAAAAATATGCATCTCTTTGTTTGAAATGGAGTGCTGTTGCTTGCATGCTCATAGATAAAGTAAGAGACCAAAAATGATGGAAGGTGGACTTTGTAGATGAGAATTCAAAGGGGAGGAGATTTATCTACAATACAGTACTATCTGATTTAAACTTTAAGTCCTATTACATGTTTTGGTTACAAAAATATAGTAGTCAATATGAATTATGAATTCATATAGATGTATGTAGCGAGAGTCCTTTGGGCTTGAGACCCTTTCACAGATAACCAACATTCCCAGTCTTGTTTATGCAGCCAAAACTGAAAAAAAGAGGTTTTGGCAAATACAGGAAGTGATCCTGCAAATTAAACAACTGGAGGGAGAAAGGTACCAGTTTGCTATTAGTATGAATGGCGCGTGAGGAGCAGTCACACTATAGCTGCCACTGCCGCGTGCTGCTTCATTGTCCACCAGCAGCTCTTCAGTTTCAACTTCATTCTGTATCGCTGTTTTATTCGGTCAGCATCAACGAACATGTACGTGATAGAATAACTCCAATTATAGGTTTTGAGCTTCAAACTTTGTTTTGAGTGAGCATTAGTCTGAATCATGCAATACTTTTCTTTCTGGTGTTAGATGAAGCTGTTTTTCAAGGTAACACGTGATATATGAAGCTGCTATTAGAAGGTATCCAAATAAGAGCGTGTATATTCAACTGTAAGTCACAGTGCTGTTTCATTTATAGGTACATGCCATAATTTTTCACTTTAGGAGAAGTCAGAAACCAAGGAGAAAAATAAGTGCATGTCAAAACTCTTCACTGTGCTTGAGATACCGAGAACCTGATTTTTAGCGTTCTTAGACTGAGTGTTTCTGTTTCAAAGCACATCTTTCACTGACTTCAGTTGCAAGTGAGAGCACTTAAAATTTCTTTAGACCAAACTGCAGTGCCTCAAATCAGGGATCAGTGAATTGAGAAATTAGAGCTTGCCCAAGAAAGGAAGGTGTCATTGGTTTGCCAATGTAACACAGAAGCATGTTGAAAAGGAACATACTCAAGGTTTAGAGTTGAAAAGGAACAAATGGAATCCAGCTCTCTGGGCATTTGTGTCTAAGCTGAGACCAGCCAGCTGTGCCCCTCACTGTGCTATTCTGCTAAAAATCCATGGGTATTACCTGTTCTTTCTCTGGAAGAAAACAAAAACTATCATCATGTAACTAAATTACATTTATACAGTGAGAGTGTAAAGTTAAGGTGGCAGCCCTTATTCCTGTATTTCCTAAGTTCTGAATATGTGGTTTATGGTCTTTGATGTACAGTTAAACATGAATGTAACAGTTGTAGGGGAAAGGAAATGACCCAGACTGGTATAGCTCAAGTTTGTACCTGGGGATTAATCAGGTAATCTATTTGATTGAAAACCATACCTTTCAAAAATGCAAAGTCTGTGTGTAGTCATGCTTAGGACAGCAGGTCAGTAAAAGCAATTTGAAGATTTTTGGGGTGATCCTGAGGCTAAAATTTCGTTATTGTTTTGAAACAAAGAACTGGTTGGCAATGACAATATCCTGTAAAAACCTTAAACTGAACAAATAAAATGGAAAAATCTCATAGCGAGAGGTGATCACTCAGTGGGATTGCATTTAAGCTTTAAAAGTAGTCTAGTACTTACGTTTTTTATAATCCCAAAATTTGGTTTAGAGGAAAGATTTTTCTTAAGCCTGAATCACATTTACAACTTCTATTTTTTCCCTTTTGCAAAATAATACTAGTTTATTTGAGATTAGTCAATCTTGCAAACCACAGCTAAAGTAATTGTCACAATAGAACTTCTACTACAGGCAGTGTGGGATAAAAAGGTATTGTAAAACAATAAAGATTAAAAGAAAAGACAAAGCGTGATCAGGTAATGTTTGTTTATACAGTCAAAGGATAACTGTTGTTGCAATTTGAATGCTTGGAAGCAGGTACATTGTTCTGGGCTTCTTAACATCACTCTAAGCTAATTCAGTGCAACAGTTATCTATCTTCTCACTGCTAACATATTATTTTCTTTTACATGAAATGTAATTTTCAGTTCAGAGTTATAGCATTATATGTGTTGGCACATGGCACATGCTGAAACACCCAGCTGTCCAAAGGGTGCTGCTAGGGGCCACAGGGGAAACTGCAGGCAGCTCAGGGCACTGTGTGATGGTGATTAGGGAACATGAGACAGAGGAGGGATATATATATATAGGGGGTATAGAATAAACACCCATAGGAAATCAGGACCCATTTATGTTGCTGCTCATGCAAACACTGAGTATGAGAATGTCTGTTGTATGCTGCTGGCTGACTTAACCTAAAACAGTATTATGCATCTGATAGCTGTGCTGGTATTGCTCCATATCTTTAATGAGGGTAAGGTATTAACCCTTTGATGACAGTAAAGGTAAGAAAAAAACATGTATACATAGAAAAGCAGCATGGATTTTTCAGTAGGAAATCTATATCTTAAGGTCATTTCCAACCCTGACTATTCTGTGATTCTGCGAAATATAAAAATGATGTTTCTGGAGAAAACCCTACAACCACTGAATTGCATTTGCCCCTATTCATAGGGGCCTTCCAGGTGTGGGTCAAAATGTTGAGTTATTTCTGTGAGCTGTACTCTCCCTTGCTATTTTTCCAGAGCCAGGTCTGTGGAGTTCATACGTTCAAGATCACCTCCACACTGGCACGTGTTTTATTCTGCTCTTCTCTGAAGCACTGGCCTCTTGCTTACGGATTGCAGTTACAGTAATTAATTTAAGCATGCCTGTTATAGGCTAGCACTTCAAGAACTCTGGGGAGAAAGAATAGAAGTAAAGATGCTTTTATCAAAAAGAAATAGCTTTAGTTATCGAACACATAGTAGTGACTCAGCTGCTGGCCTTTGTTTGATGAATTGCACAATAACCGTATGTTCTAAACACACGAATGACAGACGATCATCTCTTTTCAATTCTGTTTCAGTACAGAGACAACCTTTCACAGAAGTATAGCCCAATGTATTTGTTTCACTTCTGTCATATTTTCTTCTTGAATGATTGGATTAAAGTGACTCTCTAAGAGAAGGGGAATATAAAAATAGCTGAGACCTTGCTAGACCATTTTGAAAAGAGAAATATATTAAAACTAGAACTGAAGAAACACCCCCCTCACTACTGTTGGTATTTATAAACAGAAAAATTACCAAAACCCATAATTTTTCAGTGTTCACTCTTGTTTCAATAAAAACTAGCAATGTTTTTGTGAACTACAGTAATTTTTCTCAGAGAAATGTTGGAGTGCCTTTGTGAGAATAAAATATGTTGGCAGGTGGCAGATGTGAGAATTCTTGAACTTAGCTTCCAGGCTGAATTTTCATTTATGCTTCCAGGCAGAATAAGTTAGCAGGAGCTGAGATCCATGCAGTTAGGCTGTGACTAGTCATTGTGCTCTATGATCACTTTTATTACTTCAGCATGAACCGAACTACCTGTGCAGTTAATTTTAGTTCCAGTGAGTCCAAGCAATTATTTGTGTGCTTACCTTTATTATTGTGAGAAGAACAGAAAACCGGCAGCTCTTTCTCCTGCTGGAAGCAGATACTCTGCAGCTGTGTGCTTTGAACACCATGTTCATTCTGAGCTCAGCTTCATGCCCGCCCTGAGCATACTATGGATTAAGGAGTCTCCCCATGCAACTGCTGCAGGCCATGCGTGCTTCAGCCATGAGATTAGACAGACCTTTGAGGATCATTTTTCTTTCTGGAGGCATATAATCCACTGAGGGTTTGTTTGCACATGTATTTGAGTCATGCGTATTTCCTTACCTGTTTTAAGTGTGTTCTATTCATATTTGTTAACTGCACTCTGTGCCTGCCTAATGAATGAATTTTTCTGCTTTACAGCATTCTTCTCGATGAGGAGGGCCACATTAAGATAACAGGTATGTGAGGAAAAACTTCCATGTCTATGAGCTGATTTTTTTTTCTGCAGTATGTTCCATGCATCTTAGTCTTTGCTTGGAAAGAGTTTCCTTACAAGAATTCAGAAGCCAGAAGAGTTTGAATGTTGAACTTCTCTGGCAATTTGTCAAGCACCCATGCTGCATAGCACATGGAGAGCATAGTGTTTTCTTGGTGAGATTGTACTCTTGAAGCATGCAGGCTTGGCTGCTTACCACTGTGGATGGAAGGATGCTTCTAATATGTCTGCTTACTCCAGATTAAATTATCTGAATTATAGCTGTGCAGAGGGCACCTGGAAAGGCATCCCTTTGCCCCCCAGCCATCCTTTTCACTGGTGTCCATCTGGGATTATTATTTCTAATGCTTTGGTTATCTGAGCAAAATCCTTACCAGCATTATCTTCACCAAATAGGAACTATATCTCTGCTTATTTAAACTCTGTCTTCTGCTTTGGGCCAGAATCTCATTCTGAGCAGAGAAAATGATAAACCTGTTTTCAGGGCATATTAAAATGCCCCCCAGGCACCCTGTATCAGCCCAGCTTCAGCACACACATATCCGTGGCCTTTCTGCCCACAGAGTGCTTTGTTGGCTGCTTGGTGTGATTTGTTTGAACAGTTTAAGTGAGCAAAAGCTGAAATAATCGTTCTTATAGACCTGACAAGTCTTTTTTTGTTTTAATTTATTTAGATTTTGGCCTAAGTAAAGAAGCCATTGACCACGACAAGAGAGCGTACTCATTCTGTGGGACAATAGAGTACATGGCCCCGGAGGTGGTCAACCGACGAGGACACACACAGAGTGCTGACTGGTGGTCTTTTGGCGTACTCATGGTAGTGGAAAAGTTGTGTTTATTTGTTGGAGGGGTGGCTGTAGGAGTGATCAGATCCCTCAGATAAAAAGTGCTGCTTTCAGCAATTAAAGGTTGATAGAAAAGTAGGTGTGTAAGGATTGCTTGGTCATTCTTGTTGCACCACCGATAGCAAACCAGCTGCTCCTGGCAGTAAATAAGGTAGCATTTGGCCCCAGATTCTCTTTCCTTCTTCTTACAGTCCTTTGCTGTCTCGGTTACTGTGAGCCATGAATATTTCTACTGCACAGAAACAGGGTAGAGCAAGCTCAGAAGAACACAAGCATTTCAGGAGAAACACCCACCGAGTTACCAACCTGATTCCTATTAAGAAACAATTTCCCAAGCAGCAGTTTTCAGATTTTAGAGAATTTTCAGATTTTCAGATGTTAGAGTAACTCAGAATTTACTATTTTCTTCTACAAAATATAAATCTAAAGGGCCATATTTTAGGCAGCACTCCAAATGTTTCACAGGACCTCAGTGGTTCTTTTGCATTCATTTATCTTCACATCAGCATTGGTAATGCTTGCTCCACTAATAAGAGTCAGGTAATTTTTGAAGTAGTAGTGGGTCTCCTGTAGTCTCATTAGTTGGTGGGAAACTAACTAACAAACCACTCTTTTCTCCTGGTGAGAAAAGAAAACAAGTGCATACAAGCACCATGTCATCCTCCTTCTGTACTATTTTGCTATGTCTTCATTATGACTAGTTTGGGATGTTTGCTTTTGTCCTCAGTGCATGCTGAAGCTGGTTTTAAAATTATGTAGAAACAGACACAATTCTATCAACTGGCACAGAGGAATCGCTAGGAATCCATCTTTTTCTTACAAGTCTTTACATTGGAGTAACTGTACAAAAGTTGTGATTTTCCCCCACTGTTGCTTAACCTTTATGAGTCCTGCAAGCTGTTCTGGAGGTAGTTTAAATGGAATCAATATGAGAAACTGTGCTAATTCATTCTTTATGCATGAAAGCACAATGAAAATTTAGTTAAAGTGCAGTATGAATTTACAAAAAATATCAGTCATGGTAGATTAATCTGCTATTTTATTTGATGAGATAGGCATCTTTTTCAGAACAAAGTTGATGAAGTGTCTCTATTATAGTATAGTATTTGATACAGTTTTGCAGGGGAAATTAATTAGTAACTATATCATCTATGAACACATCACAGGAGAAAACACCACAAAGAGAAAGGTGCTGTTTCAGCTTCTTGCTGCTTAAGTGAGGCCCTGGAAAACACTTCCTAAGAAGAGCTCAGCAAGAGATACAGTGGAGCTGCTTGGCTAACGAGAAGAACCAAATAACATCCTCATGAGTGCCATAGTATTGACTGCTGGGATGAAGTGTCAGGAGAGGTTTTTGGAGAGTTTTGAGCTCTCCTGAAGCCAGCCGTCTAAAAGTAGTTGTTTGGCCACTAACCTGCTCCCTGCTACACCAATTCAGTCTCTTCAGAGTGTGCTGCCATTGCTGCTGAGGAGAACAAACAGAAGATCAAGAAGTTGTTTTGTGACGCAGTGATTTTTTAAAAGCTATATGACTGCTTCAGGTTTTTTTAAGCAGTTATTCCCAGAGTTGTTTTATCAAGCATAGTGCTGTCCCTTGAGCTCAGACACCATGCATTTATTACTCTTACAAGGATATTCAGATAACACAGGTGCTGCTGCTCTCTCTCAAAGCTGCAGGTCTACCCAAATGTCCAATGCAAGGCCACCAACAGGCACTGCCACTGTGGCTCACATTGCCCCTCACTGTGGCTCCCTTGCAGAACCATGGTGGAAGCATAAATTAATGTAGCAATGTGCTCTTTGAATACAGCTCCATTTCATGTCATATGGAAGCTATTTGAGGTAGCTATATATTAAGCCTACATACCCCAATCCATAGAGTATATTTAAATTTTGTTAATGAAAAGTAGACAACTAGTGCCACCAAAGGAATGAAGGATAGGAAGCAATGTGAAAACTGATGAAAATTTGGGGTGCGAAGGGCCTGCATCACTCATCTAGATGGTTAAAGCAGTTAATCTAAGCTAAATATTCAGCAGTTAATTACAATTAAACATTGAAATTTATTACTTGAATTTAAAAGTGGAACATCCTTATCTGCTATGGCCACAAATCCATTTGTGGATGCTCAGCGCTTCTGAACCCTATGTGTTTATTGAGGAAAATCAATAGGTTATGTCTTATATAATAAATGTGTCCCAAACCTCTTTTATTTTTATTGTTATTATATATTATATATATTAGTATATAATTTATATTAGATTATTAGATTAGATACATATACAATATATGTTATATATTATATATTATATATTGTATTTAGTTTTGGAGGACAGCTGTGCCTTCTATCTGACTCCAGTTAAGTGATGGTGTATTTGGTGTATAGACTGTTTTTCTTTCACTGGCTAATGAATTTGGCTCCTTCTCCCCTGTTTTTTTGCTAGGGTTTCTTTTTCACCTATCTCTTTTCACCCCCTCCCACAGGGATATAATGTATCAGAATTAGAAAAGATAAGAATCCATATAAAAGCAGATGAGTTAGAATAAAAGCTTTTTAACTGTAAGCTAATGCTTTAAGCCTTTGAATGATACCAGACATCTTAGAAAAAAATAGCTCTAATCAGTTCAATCTTTTTTTCTTTTTTAACAATTAACTGGTTGTGACAGAAAAGGATTATTTCCATGCACTAAAGGTGTGGGAGGATTTTGTGATGCTGTCTTTCACTCTGCTCCTTTCTCCTTGTTTTTGTTGGTCTGTCAGGGAAGCTATTTTTTTGCTAGTCTGAAAAACTGAAGAGAATTAAATGGTATCCAAATGAATTATTAGCATTTCTCTCTAAGTAATTTGCAGTATGATGTGAAATGTACATGGAAAATGTACCAGTTGGTGAAATATGCATAGATTCAAGGGAAGTGAATGCTGTAGTGTAATTTTCATACCTATAATTTTGATTACAAGAGGGAACGTATTAGGTAGATAGTGTTAAAATGCCTGGAAACTAGATGTCAGATCAGAAGAACAGCCAAACACTGTCTTGTCTGGTCTGTTCTGGGAAGAGACATTAATGCTACAGTATGAAGTTACGTTGTGCTAGTCGGTCTTTGCCAACCTGCATTAACTAGGGCACAGACTAAAATCAAACCAAATGATCTTTAAAGGCAACTTTTAAGTGTGGCATTTTGTGATGATTAGTATCAAAGCAAACTTATCTTTCAGTAAATTTTCACTAAATTATGGTCTTGACTTACCAATTATGTTATGAATTATTTTATTAATTATTATGTGCTAAAGCTATTCTATATTCATTTGCTGGTAGCTTAGTATGTGTCAGCAGGTATAGTTACACAAATCTTGAAATTCACCCTTTCCAAGTATTCCAGAAGACAGTATCTGCCTCTCATTTAAGACGTGGTGATGACTGCTGGGATGTACATAAAATGTTGTGCTGGTGATTTTACGTCATTTGTCAAGACCAGGCAGATTTCATTTTCTACCTTCCTGCACCTTACTCATTACATTGGAGATTTTGGATAGGAAATATTCTATAAAAGCTTTGCATCAAAAGGTCTGCATGAATAAGCGATTGACTTAAATTGTCAGAAAGCTGTGTACATGACTAATACCTTTGCAGCTGCGCTGCAAGAGTCTTGATGCGCACGCTGCCATCTCTGAAGCCCACAGAAAATGGTTGGCATAATATAAAATGCATATATATAACATAGAATCATAGAATAGTTAGGGTTGGAAATGACCTTTAAAATCATCTAGTTCCAATCCCCCACCATGGGAAGGGGCGCCTCTCACTAAACCATGCCACCCAAGACTGTGTCCAACCTGGCCTTGAACACCACCAGTGATGGAGCATTCACAATTTAACAGGTCTCTTGCAAGACCTCCCAAAGCAGTGGTTCTGTAGTTCATCATACCAGGTGATTTACCAGGCCACAGATCTTATGGAAGATGTGTCTGTTTCAGTTTATGAAGAAAACACTGTACACTTTTTAGAGCCATGTGAGCAGAGGGGAATATAATTAAACAAAAAAAGGAATGTGATGAGTAGTCCCAAATAAAACGAAATGCGTTTATACTTGTCAGCAACATAGTGAATTTGTAAGTAGTGCCTTTCTTGCTGAATGTTGGTACAGAATGGAAGTCAAAGTTGGAGGGAAGCACAGCCTTCTAAAGCACTAGCTAATCAAAAGTGGCCCTCCAGAATACCCAGGAAGCAAAATCACTGTGAGGCAAGGAGCAGACAGATGTTTTATACAAATGGGGAAGAGGAGAGGGTGAGAACTGAATCTCCCAGCAAAACTATATGGCCTGCTTTAATACCTAAAAATACTATAGTGTTTCTTCACACCTAGCCTCAGCTCCTCTTCAGCCTGCTGTGACACATACAACGTGCTATTAACACCCTTGCACATGAATACAGAGTTATTTGCAGGTTAATTTTAGCAAGTTTTTTGATTTTTTGCAAAAATAAGCAGGAAAACAGATTGTTGTGCAGTAAAGTGATATCTTTAACTGATGAGATTAACTAATTTAATTTTTGTTTCAGTCTTGTTCTTCCATTTTAACCTACAACAGGTTTAATCAGGCCTGCAATTGAGAAACTAATGCTTTGTTTCAGCTGCTCCTTAGTTGAATTACTTGAAGTAAAAATCTCTGGTACATTTAACCCATGCAGCTGCCTTTCACTTTAAATATTGATGTTAAGTGCATTTCTTCTGAATCTGAATTAATCTCAACATTACACCTGTGTAAGTGGAGACATGTGGTAACAAAGTGCTAGCCATTAAAGCAGCACAGTAAATATTCCCTGCAGCCTCCAGGGCCGTCATTTCCCCTGCTCCCTCTTGCAACTTAAATTTCTGTTTTCATTCCTTCTTTCCCTTTTGGACACTGTATCTGAATTTGTTGCCTTCAGGTTTCTTGGCCCTTTGCAGCCACAGTGCATTTGCAGTTTTCTCTGTGATCGTGGTGGTTGAGAACTGCAGCCATCTTTTCCCATGTAGTCACTGACCAAACAGTGACTTATGGCTGTATCATCTGTATCAGCAGCAGCAAGCCCATTTGTGCCAAAATAAATAAGCTGCAGTAGTCATTGTTAGTGCTGTTAAATTAAATTTATTATGACAAAGTAACATGAGCAAGTGTAAGTGAACATTGGGTACTTGCCCTGAATGAAAATTCTTAATAAGTCGTGAGGAGGGGTTGATGCAATACATACCACTTCTGCTGCTGCCTTGGGAAGCAATGTTCTCTGCTCCTTATCCCCAGTATATCTGAACACTTACAACTAAGTGGGATTAACCTTAGGATGAAGGTTGTAGTAGGTAGGAATTGCTTTGAAAATGATGCTTGAGCTCTAGTGTCATTTAGGCAGTTTCTAAAATTCTCCCCCATTATGTTTCTCTCTAGAAGGTGAGCTGATTTCTTCCAGCTCTCTCAAGCAACAATCCTTTGACTCTCCTAGACAGAGCAGGAGTTAACACATTTGTATTTTTCAAGCTTTGTTTATACTCGTTAGCCATACACACTTTTAAAAGTGGTTTGCTTTTTTCTTTCCTTGTTTCCACCATGTGCTTTATTGCCTTAAGGTAATTTGTTACTAATGCAGATTAATTCTTCAATTAGTTTGAGTCAATTAGTCATCTGGCTTCAAAAGTTCTGCCTTTATCCCCAAAATAGGGTAACAATTTCACAGTTACAGGTTTTTTTTTTATGTTTTCTTGTGTTTTTTCTTATGGTATGGCTATATTTAATCTGGGAAAAGGGAAGAGTCAGGCTGTGGGGTCATCTGACATAGGTTTTGGTAGTGAAAGGATCCTTATTTTGCGCAAACATGCTTCCTGAGAGCAGTGAAGCTACTTAGGTGATAAGGTACAAAAAACTATATAAGGGTTGCACAGTCTGTTCTGCCTTAATAGGCATTTAATTATAGCAATGAATATTAATTAGTAGGTGCTTTTTATAGTAGAATCTAACCAAAGCCAGAGACATGGACATAAACAAGTAGCCATTCTCCTTACCCTTGATGAACATTGTCTTCCTTTATGCCCAGTCGGAATTATGTTCTTGGTGTCTTTGTATCTGGTGAAGGATAACCTTCATCATCACTTAGGGAAAACCGACGCCACTCATGCCACTATGAAACACTGCAGCGAGAGCTGCATGAAACACCTGGTATTGAATCTGTATTATGCAAGTTTCTTTTGCTGTTTTTGTTTGTTTGGGGGGGTTGTTTGTTTTTTTTCTGTTTGTTGGTTTTGGTTGGTTTGGTTTTGCTGTTACAAATGTGAAATCCCTGTCAAATTTAGTGAAAGCAGTAATCTGTTTCAAAGGAACCATAACTGAATGATGTTTTCATCTTCAAGTTAGGCAAATAATTGATTATTGCCGAGTTTTACGTTGAGATTTTGGTTCAGTTAAACATGATACTTGCAAAATCTATCACATAAGCCAAGGGAACAAAAGCAGGAGAGAAAAAAAACACACTTGGATGCTTTGAGAATTTAATGTTTGTGCACGTTTCTCCTGCAAAGCACAGCACTGCCATCTCTAAGTAGTGCAAATATTCCATAAAAAAAGTGATGCAACTCAAGCTAAAAAGATGGGGAGTGGCATGTTAAACCCATTTCCCTTGCACCATAGTCCATGCTGAACACCTAAGAATAGCCATACTCATTCAGGCTAAGGGTCCCTCCAGCCAAAATATCTCATCTCCAACATTGGCTGTAAAACAGCATGTGTGACACTTCTTCCCATACGTACCAAAACTTGATCCCAAGCATCAGCATAAGCAGTTTGTAACAGCACTTTTGAACAAACGAGTCATGTCTGTCCTTCATGTTCTGCACAATCCAGACTTCCTGTGTTGTTCTTTTTCTGAAGCACAGCTAGTTGGACCATTTCTTTTCCTCAAGTTTTTGGTTGTGTTGGAAATAGAAGGTGGGTGTGGTGTCTGTCAGCTATGCAGAGCTCCTCAATGTTCATTTGATTTACGATTTTGTTGTTACTCCACAGTTTGAGATGCTGACAGGATCATTACCCTTCCAGGGAAAAGACAGAAAGGAGACGATGGCACTCATTCTCAAGTGAGTACCGAAACTGCTTTCATTCTTCTATGAGTTAACTGTATTCTCTGGGCAGCCAATTGGTCCTAATTATATGAAGGGTAGAGAATAATAATGTGTATAAAGCATTTTTCAAAGCTGCATAACGCATGAATTTGGTACAGCACACGCAGCTGATGCCTGCATGTGGCTCTAAAATTGCCTTCAGAACAAATAGTAGGAAGTGAATTACTGAGAAGGTCTTACAAAAGAATTGTATCTTACTTTCTGTAACAATGTCCTTATCCGCAGGTGCGAACAGTCAGATTTCTGCAGGACATCTTATGTTTTGTTTTTGCCAAATTTCACATCTTTTCTTTTTCAAATTTCCCATTCATTTAATGTTAAGTGCAGACATAAGTATTTAAAGCTTAGCTTTCCTCAGTATTACATTTTTTCTGTGTAGCAGTAAATCACCAAGGGAAAACTTCTGTTCTCTTTTAACAATGCATGGTTTAATACAATTATGTGATGAAGTTTTTCTTTATTTAAATGCCTCTTGATTCCCCAATTTATTCCAGCAAGCTAAAAAAGTGAAGAAAAAAAATCTATAGGAAAATGACCTACTTAGGTTCCAAAAGGTATTGTGAGTTTCACTAGATCTACCTCTGGTGAAGCCACTATTAAAACCTTCTTTAGGTTCAATGGAGCAAGGTCAGGCCCTTACTCTGTATTGCATTATGCTTAGGTAGACTTTGGTCACGAGATTCATGTATCTGCCCATCTGACTGCTATAATTCTGCTTTTTAAACCACAGTGGGATGAAGGAAATCTTTGAAAAATCTATTTTCTTTTCAAGTGTTGTGTTCTTTCAGAGCCAAGCTGGGAATGCCACAGTTCTTGAGCATAGAAGCCCAGAGCCTGCTGCGAGCCCTCTTCAAAAGGAACCCCTCCAACAGATTAGGTATGTGCACACATTAGATTGGGACATTGGTTACGTGTGCTCTGCCTTGTTAGGCGGTGGTCATTTCTCTCGGTGCATCTTCCCTGATAGTTATTTTCTTCATTATGCAGCATTTTGCATTCCTTCCCAGAGCACAGTGAACCTTGAGCTTAGTAAAGAAATTCACAAAGAGCACAGGCAATCCGCTGGAATCTAAAACATTGTATTAGCTTGTATTCTAGATTTTTTGGTGAAGAGGGAGAGTAAGCCACCAGCATTTGTGAAGCTTTAAGATAACTGCTGTGAATGATAATATAAATAACTGAGAAACAGGTATCTTTTAAAACCTGTATAATTTAGCTGCAAATCTGAGGTGGGGAGCAAAAGGCAGTCTATCCCATTCTCAAATATGCTTTGATCCTGTCTCATTCTGTTACTGAGAACGTTTGCATAGGCTTTCTGCTTTCTATGCTAAATGTATTATCTTCTTTCTTACTAATGTGCTTTCACCCTTTGTTAATAAGCCTGTTTAAATTGTGATAAACTAGATGCATTGGATCACATATTTTATGCTGTCTGTAACTTTGGGAGTTTTATTAAGAAATCAATTGTATTTGGTAAAGTCATGGACAGTATCAGGTACATGATTTTCATTGCAAATTTGTTCTTCAGTTTTTACATAGAAAAATAAATGCAGGCATATCAAGTGAATCATACGAAGGTGATACCACTGTGTTATTTTTCATTTAAAATTCGTATCTACTCCTGTGAAAAATTTTGGAGGTTTCTTTTTTCCACACAGGTCTTATATCCTGCATTTTGTGTGAACAGGGAAGAATTTGCTTCTGAAGGAAAGGGACAAACTTTTCCTTAATACCTCTGTATGATTTTTTGTGACCTTAGGAGCAGGAATTGACTTTAGGAGCATTTAAACCTTCAACTCTATAATCTGTAGCACTAGAAGAAAGCCAATAGGTAATATTTAAATATGTCGATTACTGTCATTGCCATCTATGGGAGTTTTGTCAGCTAATGAATGACTTGCCTTTTAGAGAATGACATAGGCTGGTTAAATATTGAGACTTGTGAAGAGCAATTTGCTGTTCTATTTTGCGGGTGTTTACTCTTGTAAGATTATTTCAGATTGGAGACAAAGTTAGAAGCAAAAAGCTGAATTGGGAAATGGCTTAGTCTGAGATGTGGAAAGACCAAGAGGTGCAAGAGAGATTTCTCCCTTTCCTTCTTGCATTACCCATGCTCACTTCTCAGATACTGAAGGTGGTGCTGCTGAAGGTCTTCTGCATGGTGCTTTTGGTCCTCTGTGTAGCAGTCACAGCATTAACAGCCAGACAGGCAGCATAGTGGAATACACTTGACAGGCCACTTCCATCACCATCTGCATTAGCAATGGCTTCTGCAGCTTCTGACAGGCACACCTGTGTGTGCACACACATGTGAAGGATGAAAACTGCCCTGTGCCCTTGAGCTTCTGCCCTTGCTTCTGGTGGGGCAGCGTGTGGGCTACTCCATCCCTTTGCTCTATATTGAACATCATTTTAGTGAATGGATGATGTTCTAGAAGAATCAATATTTCCTGCCTGGCTGCAGCAATTCAGCTGGACCCCCTGCCTTACACAGTGGTCAGAATCAGTGGCTGAGCTGTTTTCCAAGACAGCCTGGCTCCTGAGCACAAGGACAGTATGGAGCAGGCTCCTTCTTGCTGTGATTGCTGAGGACAGCAGGAGCTGACAGCCCTTGCTCCAAACAGGGACTAGGGGACAACCCAACCTCCCTCAGGGCTGGGCAGACATGGAGAGCCAGTCCCTGCTGTAGCCCCTCTCCTCCTTGGGCTATGCCCACACAGCTCACAGAGGTAATGCCCTCCCATAGATATTACTTCTTGAGCTAAATGGTAGCTCTTCTAGTCTGATACACTGTACAGGTGATGGTAGAAAACCAGGTTTTCTCAGCAGGTTTCAATTGCTGTCAGGCAATTTGCTTGTCATTAGGGAAAACTAGAGTCTTGGGATTTCTAGGTTTAATCTATGTTATGAAAAATAAGATGCTGCAGCAAATATAAATCTTTTCCCACTCTCTCCCTCTGTTCCTTTCTGCTGTTTCCTCCCTGTCTCTGTCTCTTGGTTTGTTTTTTGTTTTTTGGTTTTTTTTTTTTTTTGTCGGGGTTTTTTTATTAGTATTCTTATTTTATGGCTTCTCACAAGCTGTTATCCACCCGTAATGGGGCTCCAGTGAAGTCAGTGGGAGTTTCTGGATACCAATCCTTAAACAAAAAGCTTCTCATTAAAATAAGCAAAGTTGCTTAGTTTTAGCCATGATTATTCCAGCCCCTATATCATATCCCTTTTAATGGAGAATTGCTGAGGGTCAAGGTTTTAAACCTGAGGTTTATTGAAATACTGGGAAGTCTGGGAGAAATGAAGAGATTATTCATAACACAAACATCCAAGGATATAAAGTCTAAAAACCTAATTGAAAAACAGATCTTAACGTTTCAGGAGTAGCATTGGAAAGCTTCTGAAGGCTCTCTCTGTTTAATTGAGAATCAGCACAATGGAAAATGAAAACAGACTTGCTGGTAATGAAAAAAAGCAATGCGTAAGTGGTTGGCCTAAATACTGAACAGAAGTCAGTAGAAAAAAAGGATTGCTTCGACTTTGTGGATTTTAGCTTTTTCTGGTGAAAGGAGTAGTAGTCTGAGGTTAAAATAAAAGTAGGCTTAGACATCCTGTTTTGAAGAATCTTTGGAAAACTAATGAAGCATGCTAAAATAAATGAAGCATATTATGGATCAAAACACTTGTTTTCTGCCATTGTTTCAGAAGTTAGCAAATGTTTTTAACATTGGCAAGAAGAAAAATAATCCTGAGCTTCAAAAATCATTTTATTCTGACTACCATTTTGCTTCTTGCCATTTCATTTTGATATCTTAACAAACAGAAGTGAAGATTGTTAACATAGTCTAAGATTTTGCTTTGAAACTTTCTTTTGATGCTTTGGATTATTAGTGGAAAAAATATTAGAGTTGAAGTGAGATACTCAGACAAGAAGGAATTTAATAATCCAGTTTACCTGATTCTATTTTTAGGTCTGGTGCCTATATTAATGATTTAGAACAAATTTTTAAGGACTGAGAAGTCCTCCTTCCTTTAGCATCCCCTGTTATAAGCACCGTTTGTTCTTTTCTGAACCTGTACACTCTGCTGTACAAATAGTCTGTGTAGCACTAGTTTGGTACTATTGCTCTGATTAACAAATTTCAGATTATCAACAAGCTTATTTTAAAATTCCTAAAAGAAATTAACTGGAATATCCAGGCAAGCAAGGAGTAAGCATCTCAGAAAGGAAATTGTATGATGAAGGCATTAGTTTGTTGCATTGCAGGAGCTTAGGCAAGGGACTAATTCTTGCTTGCCCTAAGGCCTGGATCTGCTCTGATAGATGAATGAACATAAAGAGCATCTCACTAACTCTCTATGCTGCTGGGTAGTATAAAGGTTCCAGAGACCTTATAATTGAGAAGCTTGGCCAAGAAATTATAGAGTAAAAGCCAAAGAAATAGTTATTATTTCCTTAATCCTTAATCTCAGAGAAGGTGCATGCTGCTTTGGCACACAGGAAAATACTCTTTTCCAATTTTATAAGATGATGAGTTTTAAAAAACAAGTTCTGCCACTACAGAGTGACTGCACATCTTTCCTGTAAGCCTTAGGAATGCATTTCCAAAAATCTAGCCCACTAAAATGATTCTGGGGCTGGGGAGGAAAAAAAATTATTATCTGAAACTAAAAATGTGTAAATGCTTTCTGCTGATTTTGAACAGCAAAATAATCAAGTGTCAAATTCATAGGTCTTCCTTTTTCCCATTGATATATTTCAATATATTTCCCCTTCAATATATTTCAGTATATTTCACATTGTTCATAAAGATTCAACAATCAAAGCCAATTACAAATAAAACATTCTACTATTATTGCTTGCAGAGACTTTTATTACAGGCATTAAACAATCTTAGATAATCAAGTTCTCGCTTATTAAGCATGAGGCTGCTTTTATATAAAACCTTGCAGTCTATAATGTGTTTAAAGTGGCAATTTGTTCTGAAAGCATTATTTATCTTCTTGATCCCTTGTGGGACTGTATAGTACATAGGAATATTTGTAGGCAGTAGGTTCGATTGTGCTTATTATTCTTTACAGATAGACTTGATTACTAAAGTGAAGTTACAAAAAAACCCAACTAAAAATCTAGAGGAAGGTGGCAGGTTTGTGCTCATGTGGTGTGCCATTGTGTGTGGCACTGCAGCAGTTTTCTAAATGCCCATATCTATCCCATATCTGAAATGTCCATCCCCATGAAACTGTTGTGACCTCTCCAGTGCTTCTCTTTTCTCTGTGAAAGCACATCTCTTTCCACTACCACTTTAGATTTGCAGATCATAGATGAATGGCTGAATCATGCTGAGCAAATCCAGAGAGATTCCATCACAAGCACTGGTGCCTAACCTCTCCCATGGACATCTGCAGCAGGGTCAGGGTTGCCCCTTGGGGATCTCAGAACTGTCCATGCACACACTCTGGGCCATCTCCCTGCTCCAGTTGAGGGGAGAACCCAGGCACACGCTACTGCCCATGGACACAGCACACAGCCCAAAAGGGAGCGGTGGGCTATGCCGTCAGGTCTCATGGCAAGGAAGATCAGGGAATAAAACCTGCAGGAAGCATTGAACCTTCTCCGGGGTGTAAAATTGGTGTCTGGGAATTGAAAGTCTTTCTCTCTGCAAAATCCAGCTATTACCATGCTAAATCTCTTTCATACATTAAGCTAACCAGAGATGGAGTCAAGCCCTGGCGTTTCTTCTGTGCCAGAGATCTGAGTGGTCCCAAGTGCCAAATGCCAATTTTTCAAGCAAGTGCCTGTCAAATGCATGCTGCATTCCTTACTGGACACTGCAGTCCCCCACTAAGAGAATTAGCTATGGATGGGATTTTGCCTGGGTCCTGATTTCTGTGGTTTTGTGAAAAAAAGAACAACAACAGTAGCAAAAAGTGTGTCTTTCAGAGATAGTCTGAAAAATGCAGGTCATTCTCATCACACAGTAATGTATCCATAAGCCCACAAAAGAGAGGAAAGGGAAACGGTAGGGAAGGGACAGAGCAGAGCAGATTGAATGCCTTAGCAGTTATCCTTAGACTAGGGAATGCTACCAGTAGCTACCAGTGTCTGTGGCATTTATCCCAGTCCTTCAAAATCAGTTTGGCACTTGTTCTCTGCTACATAAGGATGAAACCCATCCACTGCACAATACAAAGTTTCCAGTCCCTGCACTGAACAGACATTTTTCACAGCTATTTCTGCCCTGAGGAGTTGCTTAATGTAATTCTCCTCGGAGCAATTGTGTCAGTTTCATGTTTTTGTTGGCATTGTTACATCAGAATGATTCTGCCAACGGACTCTAGTGCAGACTTCAGACTGTGCATTGAAAAAATATACTAGAGAGGACATAGAACAAGTTTCATTACTGTCTAAGGCTTAGTATTTTCTTGTGCCGTACCCATGAGCCACAAACAGCTGCCTAAGGAAGAGTAAGAATAGGGTTGGGCATATGTTTTAATGTCAAGCAAGGGGTTTCCTGAACCCCTTGTGGTTAGTCAATGAATTCCACGTTACACAACTTTTGAGACTATCTGCTGCCTGAGGAAACATCTCCAAGTTGTTCTGAACCTGATTCCTGATAGCATCATAAAATGAACTGTTGTAAACCTCCTCGGTCATCTGTTTCCAGGTTGCTAAGTCCTGGCCTACTCAGTCATTTTCTTTCCGTACCTTTAGTAACTGTACCCTTTCATAGCTGACAGTATCAGCTACATTCCGTACTCCAGTTGTGGGTGTACAACAGACTTATATAGTAACAATGTAATATGTTCTCCCTTTTGTTATCTCTTCTCCTTCTAAAGTACGATTTCATGTTATGTTTGCCTGGAACTGTCTGTCCATCAGACCTCACTCCTGCGTGGGACTGATGACTTCCAAGCACATGATTTTGTATGACAGGCTAGAATTGTTTATCCTCTTGTGTATTACTTACCTTTGTCTGTACTGGAGGGTTACCAGGATGGGGAAGTCAGAACATTGTTCCTCTTGTGTTATTGTCCAGCAAACTTGACAGACAATCTTGCATGTTATGTTCGCAGAGAGTTTGCTTTTTTTATCCATTTATCACTGACTGTTAAGCAGGCTGTAGGAAGCCGCTCCTGATCAGTGCATTTTGGCAATCAGTAATGTCTTGTACACAAAGGGAGCAGATGTCACATTTTACAAAAGCTTGAGTTGACAAGCCCTTTCTAAAGCTGCTTGTAACGCTAATCTTCAGAAAAGCATATAAAAAGCTGAGTCCTCTGAGGTGCTGAGTGGCTTTTGCAAGGTGCCTATGAATCCCGAATCTTTTTAGTAATCAAGGATGCTCCGCATTCTTGTAAAGAAGTACTGGGTACTATTCAGGAACTGTTTCCAAAATTGCAGTACAAAACCTTTGCTTCCAGATGTCATTTCTCCTACTGGAAAATGAAAGGTGCTGCTAATAAAATCAAATCAACCCCAAAAATGGCATGTTAAATCATCTCTAGCAGTTGTTTAATTATTACTGAGCACCTCTTGGTTTTTGAGATGCCATTGAAGCAAGTAAGTTGAGGTAAATGAATAAAAAAGCAGTCATCAATGAAGACATGAGGCAAAATAATGAAGGAATTAGGTTCATTACCAGATTTCAGAAGTTTTGCTAAATTTCCTATAGTAGTATAATAGAAATTCATCAGTGTGTTGATTCTGCTACTCACACAGATTTGAAGATGGTATTTGAAAAGTGGGAACCTAAACCCTTGACTTGCCTCAAACCGTTGGAGCTTTTTGGTATTTTAAGTCTGAATTTATTTGTAGTGCTGCTTTCTCTGCCCATGGAGTATAGACAAGACTTGAAAGTCAGTGTGGATAGAAGAGCTGATGCTGGTGGCAAGGAGCAGCAGTACCCTTGCCATAGTATCAGGATGTCTTGAAGCCTCTCGTGGCCTCGCTGGTGTGTGTGCTCTGCTGCAGCTGACTGTCTCATCTGAAGCCTGAAGAGAGCAGCTATTCAGCCTTGACACTGCCCTCAATTAGAGAAAAGTAAAAATCCCTCAGCCATCAGATTTTCATTAAGTGCTCTTCTCTGTATTTACGGTAGTTTATACTGTTATGGCAGTTACACTGTTCAGGGTTTCTTGACTAGAAGAAAAATTTATGTGGTGACTTCAGCTTTATTAGAAGAAAAGAGGGGATGGGGAGGAAGGCTGGAGAAGAGATGTAATGCAGGACTCTACAAAGCATGACTTCATTTTGATTCTTTCATTCTCTTGTCAGGTGCTGGATTTGATGGAGTGGAAGAAATTAAACGTCACCCTTTCTTTGTTACTATAGACTGGAATGTAAGTGGAGAAGTGGTATTTTGTTAATTATTTTTCTTAGATAATTTTTCAAGACAAAATGCCTGAGAAAAAAGATTAAATGAACTCTAACACAGAGAACCTGGGAACTAGAGCCTTTTAAGTGGGTGCTTATGTCTCTAGCATATATATTTGGCAGGCTTGCAGTTGGACTTAATGATCTTCAATGTCTTTTCCAATCTAAATGAATCTATGATTCTATATATACATTCATTCACATACCCACAAAGGAAAGAAATAGAAATCTGCTTTCAGCATTGCCAGTTTTATCTAACTGCTTCTCTATTTGTCTGTTGATCTGGCTTATCATGGTACTACCTGAGGCTATTTGCAGTGTTCTGCAGAATAATTTCCACAGTCAGTTCTAATAAACTTGATTCATTGATTGTGGGAGGTGGACTGGAGTGAAAATGAGCAGCTTTAAATGAAAGAATTCCTGTAATATTTCAGTTCCAAAAGAAAACTGATACAAAGGACTGATCTTGAGAGAAATACTATAGGAAGAAGCAGTCTGATGCTCTAGGTCACTCCGTCTTTCTGCTTTCAGGTTCCATGTTGAAATACTTGTCTCTTCCTGCTGAGCTAAAGGCTAGGTTTATTCTTTCTGATATCAAGGACCCTTTTCTTTCTTGGAATTATTCAGAGCAGCCCCAGGTCTGCTCTTACATGTCTACCAACAGTAACTCTAAGGGGCTTCAAGACCTCCAGGCTCACCCTTTTCCCCAAACAGAGCATGGTGATACCGGGACTGTCTCTGTATCTGTAGAACTGGTACAGCAGGCTGTATAGCAAGTTGCACTGCTTTATGCTGGGGTATTCATAAGTCATCCAACTGTATAGGTTTGTCATTTTTGGCCTAAGTGACCATGGGACAGGATCTGGCCCTTCCACTAGATTGTGATGAAGGCTACAGAAAAGCACAACAAAGATGGATTTTTTAGAGTAGTGTTTTAATATCACTGAGTGAAATAACACAAGTCAACCAGACATAACAGGGAACAGCAACTCCTCTTACAAGTGGTTGATGTTTTATTGAGGTGAGTCATTAATTTAACATCAGCACTCAAAATTGGAACAGCAAACATTTGATCAAACGTAACATGGTTCAAATAAGACATGTTGAACATGATTAACAGAATGGTAAACAAGGATTTATTTTATTGCAGTCAGCTACAGCTCATGAAGCTGGAGGTAGAGATTAGCTAAGTATTAGGTTTAGACTTGCAACATATAAAACCTTCTCACATTTTCAGCATCATATTTGTTCAGGTAAATTTTTTTTTAGACAAACCTGGAGGCAAACACTTTTTTCTTGATCTGGACATCTGCCAGTGCGTCAGAGCTCCTGTTTGCCACATCCTCTAGAATTTTCAAGTTTAGTTTCATCTGACCTGTGTTTTAGTATTGTTATGTGTCTTTAATATTTGATCTGAATTCACTCATGAATGCTAGTGTTACAGGTCATGCTGATGCAGGTCTCACTATAAATTCTTGTAAAGCAGCATGAATGTATGTGACAGAGCCATTCTCAAACTGCTGCACAGGGCTTTAGAGTGAAGCCAGTTCCTCTGTGAAAGAACATTTTGTGTGCCCAGATGAGTTTTGAAAGGTCCACAGAATCATTCACCTGGGGAAAACTCATTAATGTAATCTGAATACATGCAGAAGAGCTGGCATGGCTCAAGCATGGTAAGAGATGATCAATGAGAGTGGAGTTTGAGATTTTCCTTTATGATCCAACTGACTTTCAGTCCCATTACATATTTCTGAATTTTTTGATTCTCTTTCTTCTGCTGCTTCTTACTGATCATGAGATTCTGTCTAAAGACTTTACAGATACTAGAAGTTTCAGTGAAAAGAAAAATAGAGAAACCTGAAGAATAGGGTTCTTTATTACTATGATTAATAATCATAGTATTAGTATTATGTTCTGTATTCCTCTGATATCTCCACAGTCTTCAGCTTTGCAGTTAAAATGCAGGTCAGGTGCATACATCTTAACATAATAAAGACACTGGAGCAGTAAGAGGATTTCTGTTTCTTCTGTGTTTGCTAGTGGAGCAGCTCAGTAACTCATCACAGAGAAATGAGGCTGTGCATCTTGGAAAGGTTTTCAGCAGTCATTTCTGCACTGTGAGACTCCTGAAGACCACCTTATCTTATGATGATTGGTGGTTCTTTCAAGCTCAGTTCTTTATGGAACAATTTCATGTCTGTCTTATGGAAATTATACAGTTCTTCATCATTTGAAAAAGGTTTTATGGACAGGTTAGGGAAATATCTACCATGAAGAGGGTAGGTATGCTTGAACATGATTTAGAGCTAGAGAAAAAGGTGGATTTAATTGGCCTTTGATATTATCTAGCCCTCTTGTGTTTGTTGTAAAATGTAGCTGTAAATACCCATTTGAATCCAACGTAATTAGTGCTGCTGTACTCTCTTGGAGACAGAAAGATCATAATTAAACAGATCAGCTATCATCTTTGTAATATAATTTTTCATTTAATCCTAATTTTACTATCACTCATGGAGATTTTAGGAGGCTTATCTAGTTAGAGCAGTAGCACTATATGCATTTCAGAGCAGTGTGAGCCAGCCTGGCCCTGAGCTGAAGCCAGGACTTTGCTTTAGAATGATCACTCAATAAACTGTTAACATGTTTTCCATGGGCAGAAACAGAGCAGGGTCAGAGAACAAAAACGGGTCATGCACAGATGTTCAGTGCTGATATCTGTACATCTGCAGGAAGAGTCCCTGATGCCCTCATTTTGTTCTCCTATCACATATATAGAATATCTCACATCAGTTTACAGGCAGTTGGCAAACAACATTGTTGAAGCAGGAGATGAATGTTGATTTGTTTTATACCTTGGTACTATAAAGACCTGAAAGCAAGAGGCAAGCTCTATTGCTAGGGCTTCTATACTACCTTGACAGCTGTGATAGACAGGTCTGCTGCAACTGACAGCATAGAAACATTCAGCAGCTGTAGTAAAATGATTTTCCATCAAATGTCCCCTTAACACAAAGGGTCAGAATGGCTTAGTGTCTTCTAGGAACCCAGTGTGAAATGAGTGGGGTTTTAAGCAAGATTTTTCCTACAATAGTGACATGATAACCAGGAGAAAACTGCAAGTTACTTCATCTAATTTTAAAAAGAGATTCCAAACAGAAATGAGAGAGCTGCTTCCTTCCAAGCTGTGTGTGAAGTCTAGGTATTGCAGCGATGAAGTCATTCCAGTCACAGACAGAAATGTATAAATTGGACCTTCATTTCAGAGTACTGTCAGAACTGTTCTCGTGAGTTTGGGATTGGGGCTTGGTTATTGTCTCTATCGATGGAGTTTACCTGTTGAAGCAGTCATTTCCCACTTGTTTCCCATCCTTCACTGCCTTCAAACAGATGCAACCAGACATAGTGTCTGGTTTGGATGAAGGCAGCAAACTCAGTGGAAACAATATATGAAGTGGATAAAAGCCCCCTGTTACAATGCTGCAGATGCTCCTGCCAGGCACAACTGTGCTGACATCACATGACCACTGCATGCAGAGGCAGTGGGTACAATCCTGAAAAACATAAGTGTGGCCAGAGAACAGCCATCCTCCTCCCGTCCTTTCCCAGATGCTCTTTCTGTGTTTCATGTGCCATTATTCAGCACAAATCCCCAGCCATCCTAGGTTAAACTTCTGATGTATAAGCAGCACTAAATGAACTGTGAACAAACTGACAGAGATTTTGTGCCCAAAGTGAAATTGTGGCATAAGCAAAGATCTGTAAGAGTCTCGGTTTTACAGCTATTGTCACACACTAGCAAAATTCTAAATTCCCACTTCCCAGGGTGAAAAGTAGGTAAAGATTTCTGCAAATATCAGTCTTGCTGCTCTAAGGCATCTAATAGGCACTGTGACACAAATTCAATAGATCCTTTGTTAAGTGAATGGACTGCCTTTCATGATTAAGGCTGGGGTTTACGGGAAGAAGATTAGATGTCCAGCTCCTTCTGAGTTTTACCTGCTTACTACCTTTGCACCTCCTTTTATCCCTTAGACAAGCAGACTCAAACTGAGTTGACCTCAGATAATTTTAGTCATTGGCTCTGAGAAAGCAGTTTTGTTCCTGATTTTTTATTACCATTTCTTCTTTCCAAGTTGTGCATAAAGCATTTCTATCTTTTCACTGGAAATGAAAAATGAAATCCCTTTTTGCAGTCAGAGTAGTGGGCTATAAACAGTATTTTTTGTTTAGATGACAGGCTGAATTGGAACTGTAGCAAATGATACGCTAGAAAATCAGCTGTCAGACACAGCTGAGGGAAGGAGTGGGAAGAAAATGAGTTCAAGTTCAACTTCCTTCAATATTAATCTGAGATCAGACTAAACTGAAAACAACAATTATTTAATTGCAGATTTTACCAACAGCAGAAGAAGGTGATCCCAAGGTCTGAATTCTGCTAGCTCTTCTATCATTTGCAGGGAATAGCACTGAGTCATTAATCTAGGAGAGGACAAACATTTTGGAAGGTAGTTCATCCTTTTGTCTATTTATTGGATTTTCCATGACAGGTATATGTGTCAAGGGAGTTTATTCTCACACTACAAGTGCGTCACTGTGCGGGGTAGCATCTTTCTATTTCCAGAAGCTGTCTGAGGAGAAATTCAATTCTTCATCAAAGAAACTCAGTTGAGGAAATGACTAAGTAGCTTTTCATTAAATTAAACCATTTTCTTTTTCTTGATATTTGCCAGACACATACATGTACAGGGCATTTACACCTCTGGGTTTTTCTAGAAGTACATTTTTTAAAAGATGATGAAAAATTAACTGCTTATAAATAGCAAGAGACAGATGCATGTTGTAGCTTTTTGCTACTAGTCTCTCTGGTGTATTACTTGAGTCCCAGCTGAAGAGGTGTTCAGATGGAGATCAGATTATGGATCTGGCAACATACATTAAGAAAGGGTTATTGTGAACTGGGGGGAAATTATTCATGGCCCCCCCCCAAAAAAAAAGCATTTTGTCTCAAATCAGAAAGGAAGCTGATAGGAGCTCACACTGCTATATAACTGTGTTCTAGTTAATTTATAGGTACTTATTAATCTGAAGGTACTGATTATCAAAGTCTCAGAAGGATGTGAAGGGTTGATAAGTAGAGAGAAGCATGCATATGTACCCAGGTGTGAATATTTGAATCAGTACTTTCACACTTTGGAGTTCATCCCCCTCATTCTGTGGATTATACGCTCACTCTGCACAGCCTCTGGAGCAAACTGCCATGCATGGTGCACAGTGATTTCTGATACCTGCCAGTCACCTTTTTCTGTGATAAGTCAATGCTGTGGCCAGATTAAAAAAATGGGTATGGGATATGGGGTGTTAATCTTTACTGGGAAAGAGAGAGAGAATTTACATTCTTAATAAAACATCAAGAGAAAAGGAATGCATTTCTCCTTTATGCGTGTGGAAGCAATGTGGAAGAAAAAGAATCTTCAGCTTCTTATACCCATGCAAAATAACACAAGTACAATGATCGTAAGCATCCAACCTGAAATCTAAATATTTCAGTAAACACTAACATATCCAAAGTCTCTTTTGAATGTCTAATAAAATGCCTCTGAATAACAGTTTGGATATGAAAATTGGGATTTAAGTTGGGACATCTGGGACCCTGTTCCAATTCAAATAGGTGGTGGAACTACCAGTGACTTCTGCATATAGAGCCAGAATTACAATGACTTGAGATGTACATAATTATTTAAACTTTACCAGAAGTTATGTGACAGCCTGATAGGAATGGGCAACACCAAAATTTGGTTAATTTGGGTTCTATTGGAAGAGGTCCAAGATGGCGATCCATCAGCCCCAAATAACTTTGGTACCATGATACAAGATAATGGGTTAATACATTTCACCTATAGAAATATTCTTGGAAAATCCAGAAGGTTCTCAAATCCTCCACAAGACTTGTTCCCTGTGTGTGCAGAAGATGACAGCTGTGATCCTTACTCTTTTCTTAGATCAGCTTGTGACACATCATGTTTTGCAGTCTACAGGATGTGGGGTTTTAAAGTAAGAGCATAGTGCCTGCAGCAAGCCTTCATGTTTAACTGTGTTGGGCTGCCCTGTGGTTTAGTGCGCTTCAGTGAATTGGCTTTGATTGTAGTGCTTCAGTCAGAAAACTGGAGCCAGTATGGGATGAGAAAGCCCATAGAAGACATTGCTCTGCTTGTTCTTGTTCCTCAAAGATTTAATTTTTCTGAATTTAAATAAGTAAGATTTAATTTTTATTAATTTAATAGTTACCAGATTCAACAGCTTGGCAGGAAGGAGGAAGAAATATATTTTAGACAGTTTACCTTTTGCTGTTCCTAGTTGCCTAGTCAGAAATAATTTCTATCACAAGTGGAAAAGGAAATGGAAAAGGAAGTCGTCCAGGTTGCACTCAGAGGAGGTGCCTTTCACTCACACAAGCATCTTCTTTGTTTGCATCACCTCCCAGCAAGCAAATTTGTGATTACACATCTTTAGGTGGCCTGTGACTCATGATGGATCTTAAATCCCTCCCTAGTAGAGGAGGATGTGGGTTAAGGATTCAAAATACAAATGTAGCTCCAATAGCACTTAAGAAACTACAGATGGGGATAGGAATTAAGAGGCCAGAGAGAATATGGTTATGATAATCGAAAGAGAGTGCAGTTTCTGAATGACGGATGACTCTAAACAAAACATTCTCCACTTTTTGGACCTCACAGGATGAGGGGTGCCTTTAATTTGAGGAGGAAGCATGCACATGCGACCATATTGCTTTCTGTAGTAGAAGTACTGCAGTTGCGAATTAAGACAAATAAAGGGAAGCTGGAAGCAAACAGCTTTCTCAGGGTGAAATCCTGGCAATGGAAAAACCTTCAGTAGGTGCTGAGTTCTCTTTTAAAGTTTTGCGCAGACAGAAAAAGATATATGTTAATTACTAGGTTGATACTTTTCAGTTGATGAGTGACACTTCCTGCTGAAGATTGCAATTGGCTTTTAATTATTTGGAAGACTGGCTTTCCATTGTGGCTCACAGCAATTATTCGTCTGGTTTTCTCTCAGAAGATACGTAGCAGTTTTACGCAAACAGGAACTTTTTATGGTGAAATGGCCATTAATTATTACAGAATCATTTCCAGCCTCCCCATTCTACTTTTACAAGGAATCATAATTCAACCACAAACATATCTCTTATGCTAATACTATGCTATAGAATGTCCTGCCTCAAGAACCTTTATTTATCAATGTGAAATTAAATTCCAGTTATATTGATGTGTATATATCTTCGGCTTGACCACATGCTTTATATTACAGAGGTTAATTCACCACAAAACCCACAGTTAAAAAGATTCTTCCTGCATGCAAAGAGCTGGACAAGCATGTATTAATCTCCATAAAATATTTTGAAAGATCAGCTCATTATGAAGTTGCTTTAAGAGCTAACCTGAAAATACATATTGCAGTCATAAAATAGAGCTATCTAGCTCTTACCATGACTTGAAAGCTTGAATGAAACATTGTATTTATGCTCAGACATGTTAATTATTGGGTGCTGTCTATGGCTACTAACTCAGCCCTTTGAAACTCAAGAACAGAACTGTTGTTAGAAAGGAAATGCAGTCTAGGGACTGCAACATGGGGCAGAGAGTCAAACTGGAACTGTGTTCCTCATGCTGCCATCAACATGGTATCAGTTTTGGCCATTTCAAGCAGAGATGATGCAGAGATCACTGAAATCATTAGGACTCTTTCCATTAAGCTCTATAGGCTTTGGATCAGATCCAGATGGGTGCACCACAATTTGTTCGTCTCCAGAGTGTGTGTGTGTGTATGTGTATGTGTGTGTGTGCTAAAAGCACAGTGCAGCAATTTCTTAAAGGCCACTAAGGAGGAGGAAAGAGGCCAAGAAGGCCCCGGTAATAAAGGCAATATATTAGCATGTGTTTATGGAGACTGTTATTTATGCAATCCCCTGTATGTCCCCTCACTCGGTAGCACAGACTCACACACCTAGCAGTGCTTTCCTGTTACATACCTCCCTCTGTTCCTTACCTTTTTTTTCTTTGTTTTGTTCCTCTGCTCAAGCCACATGCAGGCCTTCAATATGATTCTCCCCTCCATCCACAGTGCTTTCTTCCTAACATCTTTTGATGGGAATCCTCAGCCATAAGCACCTTCCCTTTTACCAGATATGCCAAAAGAACAAGCCTCTTGTTTACCTTATAATCACCAGGCAGCCAGGCCTGTTGCTCAGCTCAGTCTGGCAGGATGTCAAACATATTGCTCATTCTTAACAAAAAAAAATGCTAAAACAGTCACTGCTTCCTAGCGATTCTTTGTGTTCATTGCCATTGCTGCACTGCTGAAGTCACACAGGCACAGATTCCTGCTGTTACCTTTGCATGTTCCAGTCATGCTCTTAATGCCAGTAAATTTCCAGATGTCCCAGGTAGAATACTGTGCCAGTCTATGGACTAAGTTTTTATCACAAACAGCTGTGTTTATATTCTGGATCAGTAACTAAAAAGTGCAGTGACCATCCAGGGCACATGTTCTAAGATGACAAGTCAAGCAGGAGCCAGAGCTACAGATACATCATCCTTTTTTGTGGGTCCTGCAAGGATAGCACAAAGCTGAGAGAAGCCACTCTAAATAGAGCAGGGGAGCCTATCTGGTTTACAAGCTGTTGTTGATTGTGATCTGTTCTTCTCCTTCTAGAAACTATACAGGAAAGAAATCAAGCCGCCTTTCAAGCCTGCAGTGGGACGTCCAGAAGACACCTTTCATTTTGATCCGGAGTTCACATCTCGGACCCCCACAGGTTAGTAAGGTGGCACATCTTTTCAGTGAGTAAATTAATTCTTCTTTCACCTCCTCATTCCAAGAAGGTCTGAAAGTCTGATAACCTGTGGTATTGCTGGGTTTTGCATTATCCAACAGGAAGCAAAGACTGGTTTGCATTTCCAAGAAAAGAATCTTATAAGCATTTCACCAATTTCACATTAATTTGTCTTCAGGAAGGGCAGATTTCACATTTTTAATAGGAAAAATAACCATTGATTTGCTATTTTATTACTCTTATTGTTGCTTACATTAGCTGAATTTAAGTACTGTAAATTGCCTCAGTTTCAAAGAACTTTGCATCTCTGCAAGTTAGTATATAATTATATATTCCATGGATGTTTTCTTTAACTATGAAATCCTGTAGACTATGGACTGCTGGAATTTAATTCATGGTTCACAATAGTGAATAATTATCAAGTTCTCAGATCAGCAGAGTTGTGCCAACAGAAAATACGGCAATATTTAGAAAATCCTGTAGTGAGAAAATCCTTGCAATCACACCTATAATTTCTGTTTCCTAACAGGAAC
>JAOEHX010017012.1:0-12695 GCA_025448015.1 Bolborhynchus lineola
CCCAAACTGACCAAAGAGGTATTCCATACCACAGCACGTCATGCCCACTATATAAACTGGGGGCAGTCACCTGGAAGGTTTAGATCACTGCTGGGTCAGGCTGGATATCGGTCAGCAGGTGGGGAACAGTTGTCTCAGTTCCTCATCAAGTCCACCTCCATATTAGATGCATAGCAAAAAACTTGACACTACTACTGACCAGTTCCATATGTATCACATTATTCTATTCACTTCAACTTCCCTTCACTCTAGCTTGTTTCTTTAATATTTTGTTTGTTTATCCCTTCCTGTAACCCACTAGTCGCATTCTAGGGGACAGAGGACACAGGAGCACAGCTACTTTAAGATTCAGCCAGTATGCTCCATGGCATGTCATTAATATTTTACCAAAGTGCTTCTCCTCTGCCCAACAGCACCTTGCTCCTGCATATGTTAAGGTCCTTCAGCTTGAGCAGGCATTCAACGGCAATCAGAAGATTCTTAATGTGCCACTGGCAGAGAAGGCTTTAAAAATCAGTTCAATTTAAAAAGGAAAACTAGCATTCCTAAACAGTGACAAGGAGAGACAGTGATTCATCAGTCACAAGGGCACATTTTTCCCCACCCTGTTGCTTGCTTTTATACTAAAAGCAAGCAGAGGTAGAAATTTGTGCCTTGAAACCCTTCCGATTTTTTTTTTATCTTTCTGTTAAATAAGACCCACATGGCTCCAAAAGCTGGAACATTGTGTGTGATTCATCTCCACATGAGTTATTAGAGAGAAAGTATCTTTATTTGTGGATTGCATTCATTGAGGCCATTTGGTGGTTTTCTCTCATTGTTATTTATTAACATTTCAGACACTCATAATAATAACTCACAATCCATAATAACGTCATAAATCTAAAACAAACAAAGAAACAAAAAGTTAATATCCTCTCACTTTTTGCTTTATTCTTTGTTGACATCAATCTTTCACATTTCATTTCTTCCAAAAAAAGAGAAAGAATGTCCCATTACATTTCCCTGAAGCAGAAAAAGGCTACTGTGCTATAACTATGTCTACAATTTCATCTATGACACTGGTCTTACTGCCTCAATGAAGTGGAAGTCCTCGCTCCACTGGAAGCTCTAAATCCAGTCTGGATACTGCCTAAAGGCTTTTTGCTCTCGGGGGAAAAATGATTTGTGGCTGTATTGCTTAGTTGTAGGTACATTGCTGCAAGCTGATTCTGCGTATTTCTAGTTGTTCCTATCCACATTATTCTCCAGCTGGCGATTTCTATTTTCATTTCCACATTCACAGTTCATTTGCACTTGATCCCCCAGAGACTGTTTTCTTGAGCAGATATTTTGTAAAATACAAAGAGTGGATTTAACCCACTTCTCCACTCTACTCCAGATTGTGTATTCTCTAAAAAGCATCTGACCCTTTTTTCCTCCTAATTAACTCCTCAACTCTGGTTCATATGCTTACTCCATATTTTACTCCTCCAAAATAAGAAATATGGTTCATGATTTGGGTTTGTATTTTGGGTGGGGTTTGTAGGTGGGATTTTTGTTTTGTTCTGGGTTTTTTGGGGTTTTGTTTGGTTGGTTGTTTTTTGGTTTTTGTCTGTGCAGTACGTTAATGGTATTTGCTTCAGATATGCCATGTTCCTTTGCTGGTTGCCTGAAAGACAGCACAAGAACGAATTACTCTGAACTGTATTTCTGTCTCCTGACAGGTCTGCTTGAAAAACAGCTTGCCTTAAGCTGAATTCATTGTTATTTCACTTTTCTCCAAGTCAGCAAGAGACATTTTTACAAATCTCTAACATAAGGCATGAAATGGAATTCAACAACACTGATTTTCTTCCTATTTGGTTCTGGCCAAATGAATGGAAGCTGATAGATTGCTAATATGGAGAGCACATTTTGGGGAGTTTTCCTGAAATGTTAACTTATTAAAATCAGTCACCCTGTAAGACAAATGGTAATCTTACAGAGAATAAATTCTCTATGACTTATTTAACTTTCCCTGTATATACTTCAAAATACAACCTCCAGGTCCTATCCACTATGAAAGTTACTAGCATACACTGAAGTGTGAGAGATATATTAGTCTTTCTTTTTCCTGTCTGTTCTGATTCTTAATAAATTACTGCTAATAATTGATATTTAAATAAGTGTGCAGTTAGCTTAAGACCCCTAAAAGACATTCAGTTTCCAGGAGGCAGAATGCTTCTCTGAATTTTCCAGGACCTTTCCAGAGGTGACCTCAAACACATTTTATTAATTATAGTTTGTGAGTAGTAATCAATTTCCAATTATGGATTGGTTCCTGTCACTTACACTTATGTGAAAAGAAAACAAGTTTTGAGGGGATATATTTATATTGGTAATCTATATGTGACCAGAGCTTCAATGACATAGAATTATAGAATAAACTAGGTTGGAAAAAACCTTCAAGATTATCAAGTCCAACCATTACTCAAGGACTACCAAGACCACCAGTAAACCATATCACTGAAGGCCTCACCTACACGGTTTTTGAACACTTCCATGAGACGTGATTTCCACCACTGCCCTGGGAAGTGTGTTCCAACGCCTGATCACCCTCATGGGGAAGAAATTTTTCCTAATATCCAATCTAAACCTCCCCAGGAGCAGCTTGAGGCCATTATCTCTTGTTCTATTGCTCACTACTTGGGAGACATGATTATCTACATAATCATAACATCAAGATGGTCCCTACTGTGAGTCATCTACTGCCCTGGACAGTGAGCAGGCACAAGACAGTTCCTGTCCTAAGCACCTCAGGACAAGAGGATCATTCCCTCGCAATGGTTTGAGTAGTCTTACCCACAGAGTAAAGTTATTGGCTTTTCTTTGGCTCTTGTATCTTGCTAAAGCAGCACTAAATACCACTTTTTTTTAATGGAAAGAGTCCTCTTCTCATCACTTCCCTCTCCTTCAACTGATAGTTGCCTGCTGAAGAAATAATTGGGGCAATGATCTGAGATCCTGGGCCTATCCCAATCTATGGCACAGCTTTCAAGGGCATGTCTGCATCAGTACATAAAAAGGGACTAGAATCTATTCTGCGACCAGGGGGGTGGGAGGTATAGTTCAGCACATCTCCATAGGGCTCAGTGTGCTTTACATGCAGGCTGGTGTGCTTTGTCCATGCTGGAAAGGAACCACTCCCAGGTCCTTGAACTGGGCTATCACTAAACAACAGCTTCAGAGATCAGAGCTGTGTTAAGGGGTGCTAACAGTGTATCACTTGCCAATATTCATGACTTTTCGATTACACTTGCAGTCTTTAAAGGCGTTGCTGCCTTGATAACATGGCTACTAAAAATTGACTTCAGACTGCTGTGGCTCATTACCCTGTCTGAGAACTTTGATATTCTTCACAGACATAACTTGCTCAGATCATTTTAAAAGCACATGAAGTGGACTGAAATGCTGTGGATAATGTAATTCAGAAAGTGTCATTGCCCTAGACTTCTATGTAGAATACAAAAAGTATGGGAAAATATCTCAGATAGCTGTCAGGATCAGGCCAAATCTATCCTTTTTAAAAAAATCAGTCTTTCCACAGTAAATGCTTGGCATTTTCAGAGAAAATTTGTCAGTTGGACTGGAAAGAACTTTCCATTCAAAAAATGAGAACTTCTTCCTACAAATCAGGGGCTAAATTAGTAAAAGTGGCTGAGGTCAAAATGTAAGCTTAAGACTGTTTGGAACAGTGGTACTCCCTAGCATTTTAACAGAACAAGATGATGGTTACTGCAACCTGCAGTATTACATCCTTAATGTAATTTTACAATTACTAAGGCTCAGAAAGTTTTTCTGTTATTTTTTCTTTAGTTTAATTAAAAAAGATCAGATCAAGTGCAACCTGCTATTATAGGGATTTTTAATCAAATGTAATTATACAATTAATGATACAGTACTAAGTCGTGGCAATCTAATTACCATTGATGAACATTTCTTCAGGAGTCTCCAGCTCTTCATAGCGGAGACTGACTGTGAATGGATTCTTAAGAGGCAGCTCAGAGCCCTTTGGGCTGTCATAGATGCATAGAATTTCACATGCTTGTACTGTTGTCTTATCTAAAAGCTCCCCCCCTAGTCATACTAAATAACTTAGTCTTATCCTGTTGAGGCCAGCTGAAAGTTCTGTATGAATGCTGTAAACAGGAAATGCAGATGGTGGAGTGCAGTGGTGTTGGTACACATCGTGTTTTACTCTAGAGCCAGTGAATTTCAGGATAGTAAATTTTACTGTTAGAAATTATAATAACAACATTTTGGTTGGATATCTCAGAAAATAAATGAATTTGTGGTTAAGTTGTTAATAGCCCATACTCGCACAGCTTGAAACTGAACTACAAGAATTGAAACTTGCTATGTAATAAGTATTTTAGAGATAATATCAATGTCTCTTCCTCTCAGATAAATTCTTCTAAAATAAACAAGGTGCATATCTCTCACACAGTAGTTTTAAAGTCATGGAGGGACAGAAAGATAAATGAGGGGGAGGAAAATTATCAAAAAGTAGCTGACTATATAAACTCTCCCCTACCAAATAATATAATAGCATAGAACATAATGACAATAATTAAAGCACTGCAAATCATGTCTTTCTGTGGCATATCCCATGATAGCCCCTGAATAACAGAACTTACAGTAATGCTAGAAAGGTGGTTAGGGAAAAGCATTAGGGAACACCACCAGGAAAAGTGGAAGAGAAATGTTTCATAAACCTACAGGCATCAGGCAAGGGCTTAACTCCATTTCTTGTAAAAATATTCTTCTCAGGCTCAAGACAGGGTACACTACTCCAGTAACAATGAAAGAGAGGTTAATGACAGCACAGCTTCTTCACTTAAAGTGCTGAGCATCTCTCACTACAATTAGTGCTAATGAGAAAGACTACAGTCCCATTACTGTTCTTCAGGACATTTCCATACTCCTGCTAAGGATACAAAGCCACCAAGCAATAAAATCCTTTGGGGAGGGGTAGAAAATATGTATATATTTCAGCTTAAATTAACCTCTGGAATTATTCCTGTGCTATGGAGCATGTTATCCCTTACTATTCCCTGCTTTTTACCTCCTTACATGCTGTCTTGTAGCCAATTTGCTCTGTGTGTGTGCCAGTAACCATATAAGCCATTAACTCATCTCAGTTCTTTGGAAAATACATGGAGGAAAGTTTTTTTGTTTTATTTTGTTTTTTTTTTTTTCCCTTATTTTTCAGTCTTCTCTTGAGACGAAGAATTATGCCTCGCTGTACATTTCTAAACATGGAAAAATAGTTGTTCCATACAAGGAGGGAATATATAAATCCCTAACGCACAGCTTTTCAACCCATAATTTCTTATTCAGCTGAGTTCCTCCAATTTAGTCCAAATGATATTTGCCCCTCCTGCTACTGGTACTATTGCAAAGATTGTTCCAATTACAAAGTTATAGTGAAGTTTATGAAGATGGCTTCATTTTTTCCAGCCAAAATGACATGTAAAAAATTGCAGAATCAAATATATATTGTCCCTACTGATTGTATATCTACAATGAGCAATAAAACTTAATCACTATCATGAAACCTCTTCATAGAATTGAGACTTCAAAACTTCAAATCT
The DNA here is from genome assembly GCA_025448015.1 of Bolborhynchus lineola. Classification (NCBI taxonomy): domain Eukaryota; kingdom Metazoa; phylum Chordata; class Aves; order Psittaciformes; family Psittacidae; genus Bolborhynchus; species Bolborhynchus lineola. The sequence continues at coordinate 5,616 of JAOEHX010017012.1, forward strand.
GGAAGAGTTCTTCTTTTATGGTTCTTATACAAATACCAGATATTTGTACTGTTCCGGGAAGAGATTACATGATTACCATTAACCTTACAGTTAAATGGATTTTTATTTTTCTTTTTTTAATATGATAGGTCAGTACACCAATTGACCCTTAAGGGAGGTTTATGGACAAAAAAGTGTGCTGGTCACAGAGGTCTGGGTTTGCAATATACACTAATATTGACTACATCACTATATACAGAGATATGTAATCAGCAACAAAAAGGCTTCACACAAATCCTGGTATTTGTATCTATTGACAAAGATTAATGTTGGTATCTACAAAAATATATGTTCCTCAATTAATGTGAGTACTCCCATAAATTTCCATAAGCTTTTTTAAAAAAAAACTTAAAGTCAGCTGAAATCACAAAAAATAAAGTGGTTTTATGTAAATAGTTCTATATAGTAAAGGTGCATTTTTGTGCAAATATCACTACTTCTTTATTGCTAAGAATGTGAATAGACTCACTATTTACTGCTACCTCTTGCAGTCACTTTTCTGGAAGGATACTCATGTAATTATGTTTTCCTGTTTGGTTCTTGCTCAGGACAACTGAAAACTTCTTGACTAGGGAAAGGATGTGGAGGTAAACAATAATATTAATCCTTCAATGTTAATATCTTTCTTAAATTTCTATAAATACATTGTTAATATAAATTCTACTTTATTAAAGCATTTTAAAAAACAAATTATGCTGGTTTTAATGCAGTTGTTTCAGAAGCAAAACATGTCAATGGCATGTGAACTGAACTATCATTTTGAAAAATCTTCCTACTTCTTGCACCATGGACCAGAAAGGCATGTGACTGAGAAACCATTAATTCCATTTTCCTTCCTAGAGTTGTGAATTCAAAACAGTACAATAGCAGCTCAAATTTAGCATAACAATTCTTTTCTTTCATTAATCTTATTTCCAATTTCAAGATTGTGCAGTACAAACTGTGTCAAACACACTGTACAATTGAGAAGACCTGTTGTTCAGGTATAAATGAAAGCACAATGAAACACCAATATTGTATTAAAGGTATTTCTATCATTTGAAGTTGCCATAATATTTTTCTATACATTTTGTTGGAGAACATACGCTTGGTGAATGCTCTATATGCTTTGAATGCCCTACAACAATAACAGGGATAGGGGAGCTACTGTACGTCAGCACACATGTAGTCCATGCAGGTGATATGCTTTCTCTTCCTCCCAGTGACCATCATCAAACTACTCCAGAGGAAAGCACCAGATGCCCTGCAACCTGCAGATTTAAAAAAAACAGCCCTACCTTAGGCAGGTATATCTTTAATGTCAGACATGTTAGGTTTAATTTTGATAAATTCTGATATGAGCAATGTAGACATCTATACCTGGTTCACTCAGTTAACTCAGAATTCCTTTCTAGTCAGTAGAACCAATCAGACATTTATATAGCACAAGTCACCACACCTATTTTAAACATAATTCTTTCTGTTAGAAGTGAATGAGATAGATAGTGATTTTATCTGTAGATATTTACACTGTAGACATCCAAAGGCTGGTGAAATACAGTTTAAAGTTGGACCACAGTTTGAACCCCAAAATAAGCAGTTATAATTTCCAAAACTCTCCTGTCTGTGCTGGAAAATTAGCGGACATTCCAAGCAATTTTGTGTAATGTGTTGATACATTAACATCACTGCAAAAGCACATTGAAAGTTAATTTCAGTTTAACTGTAATCCTTGAAAGCTTTCATTTATTGCATAGAGTACTGGGTAAATGGGTCAGTGAAGTTGTTTATGGAGCTGTAGCTGAAGCAAGCAGAAATACGCTGTTATCAGCACCTGAGTATAAAGTAACCACTGACTGCAGTTCAACCATAGGTGATTCACTGCAGGAATTCAGCAGGTGATTGATAAGGGGAGTACACCAGAAATGTAAGCAGGCTGCATATAAAAAGAATGTAAACAATTCAGCATTCCTTCCTGCACTTACCACCATGGAAATGATAACAACCATCTCTCTGTTGACATACTTTGCAGTTCAGCCTTGCCTCTCCTCTGCATATAGATGCTGAACTGGCTACAGAACCTTTCCAAATTCACTGCCATCCCAGAGAGAGACAAGTGCAATGCCTCCCACAGCCTCCTAGTGTACCAGCATAATGATAACACTGAATCTATTGGTCCTCTAGAAGCCCTCTCAAAGGACAGAGCTGGTCAGCTGCACAGGCCTAAATATCTACCTATTTTCTCACTGTTCCAGACAATTCCCAAAACGGCTTAAAGCTCTCTGTTCTCACCGGGTGTTTATGTAAGCAAATCAAAATGAGATGCCAAGGCAGACATGCAGAGGTAGCTCCTTCTGAGAATGCTCCTTAGTACCTACTGACCAGATCCCCCTGCAAGCTTTGAGATAGAAAGGGACAACATACAGGGACAAACTTGCAGGGCTGCAGATGGAAATGGAATCAATATCTCTGCCTGTTGAATAAAACCAGATTTTCAGTAGAAAGGATACTAGAGAAGATAATTTCTGTGGTACCTATATGGTATTATAAAATTGACAGTGGGTAGAAATATGTTGAGAAGTGACATGATTTCTCCTTCCTTTTGTATTGACAAAATTGCAACCATTAAATCTTCTATTTATGAGAACAGATTGATGACTTTAAATGTTTGCATATTCATTTGATTTATCTCTTTGGAAGAAATAAAAACTCCTGTGATAATATCAGTGTCTTCTTAAGACTCAGACCTGTATTCTACATGTCTTTGTCTCCTATTACTAAGAACTACACAGACAAATTACAGTAAATACTTAAAGCATGTGGAGTCAGAATCATTGTCATATCCTACATTAATATTGCTGTTTCCATCCTGCTTATTTTGTAAAATTATGCTGTCATTTAGATACAGTTGCTTTATATGAGATTCTTGTACATTTGTATCAGACAAGCTCTTTATTTCATATGACACTGTTCAGAAGAACAACATCCTCCCAGACAACTTTCTAAGATTTTTTTTTTGTACAAATTCCCCACGTATTCCTATTTGTCAACAACCAAAATTCCTGGGGAAAGCATTTGACCATTGAGATTCTTTGACCAATTTTTTCACAGAAGCTTAAACTTAATCATAATTCATATTCATTCTTCCTCCTGCATATGGATAATATTAGATATTCAAACTCAAAAAAAAAAAATTAATAATGGAGCAGACAACCTGATCCTTTCTAGTGTCATATGGGCAAGGAGAACATGATTCAAACTAGTCAGAGAAAAAGAAGTTGTACAATACATTTCCAGACTATGTGTTACCCAGATGTCCTAAACAGAAGTCAGGACTGCAGTAGGCAAGCTATAACTGTGGTATGCAGTTTTTCATTGAGAAATGCTTAAGTCTCAGAGGACTCAAATGTGGTTAATATGATGCCAAAGTTTAAGTATTATTTCAGGTGTAATGTGGAGAAATGCTAATCTATAATTCTTACAGCCATACTACACTGATCAGATGATCTGTTGAAAAGACTAAAATTAGTATGATATGTGTGATATATTAGAAAAGGGCAGGCACAGATTTTCTGTAGGTTAATTATGCCTAAATAAACATACTACAGCTGGTAAAGCTGGTTTATAAAATCTACTTGAATCTCAAAAATGCATTTGGAAATTTAACTTGCAGAAGGTTTTTCTAAGTGAAAGCTAGGAAGGTCATTAGGAAGATGCTTACAAGATAAACACTTGCTCAAGAAATGGAAAACAAAAGGTATATTATATTACCAATATTCCCAATGGAATAAAATGATCAATAACATACTTCAGTGATCTGTGCTGTTAACTTGTTCATAAATTATCTGGAAAGGGGAATAAGCAAAGTGACAAAATCTGATGGGAAGTCATTGAAGTTGCTGAAAGCTGCAAAAAAAAGCATGCTGACTCTGTAGCAGCATTTCAGAAGAACCTAGCCAAGTCCAGGCAGCACTGAATGCCTGATAAAATAACACAGAAGATGAAGCTTAATGTAGATAAGTGTAAAGCAATATATTTAAGATGAATGATCCTTATTAAAGGTCTGCAATAATGGTTTACCAGTGCTACTTCAGAGTGCATTTTAGCACAAAATTCTGTGGAAATTGCACTAAAATTCAGTGCAGTCAAAAAGCTAAGAACATTTTAAACAATTTTAGAAAAAAACAGAAAACAAATCAGAAAACAACATTTTGATAGTATTATCTAAAATTTGTCTTGTATTTGCAAAATCAAGGGGAAAAAGTGCTTCAACAGTTTTTTGAAAAACATTAGAAATAGTAACAACAATACCTTCGTGAAATCGGCTTCTTATGTTAAGACCGTTTGAAAGGTCACTAATGCCTAAGGTGTTTGACAAGTGTTGGTAGTTCTTGCTAATTAAAATAGCCTCTTACACACTGTGGTGGCTTTTTAGAAACACTTGTTTCCAGTCTTTGAGAAAATGAATTTTGCAACTAATGGCAAATATTGAGGTTAGTCCCCATTTATACATAAATACAAATTCAGTTTTCCCTCTTAAACTGTTTACTGGGGGGAGGGATGTTTGGTGGGTGTTATTTTTTTCCTTCTACCACTCTTATTTCTTCCTTCCTGGGTCTGACACAGCAGGAGAAGCATCAATTTGAGGTGCTGAAACCAGGCCACTACAAAGTAATCACAACTGCATTAGCACCAGAAAAGCTTTAGGAGCAATTAATGGGGAAATTCACTAAAAGCTCCATTATCTTTTTAAAAGAGCTTTACATGCTTGTGTCATGCAGCTCATAAATAACAGGGATCTAAAAGGAAATCCCCTTGTAAATTGCTCTTCAGAATTTGTAAGAGTAGGTGCCAGCCATGAAGCTATTGAAACATAAGTTTATGTTAAGAATAAAAGCACCACAGAATGAATCATGATCTCATTTTGGAAATTGCTGTGGGTGGAAAAGGGAGATTTTGGCCAGACTGATTATGTTACAGGCACACAAGGGAGCTGAGGAGATTTCAGTGAGTTAAACGAGCGGTGTCAAACATGGTTTACCAGTGATTTAAAGATTCTGTTAAAGTCAGACACATTGGACGAAAAAGCAAAAAGAGGATCATAAGTGCATATAAAGCCACATAGGTAAATGTCAAAAAAACAGAAGGAATGCAAATAGGCTAACGATCTGTTCTTACTCTAGTAGCAGACAGTCAAGAAAATATGTAATGCATTGAATTGACTGGGTTACAATTCAAAAAGCCTGGTAAAACTGTACCCATAGAGTGAATGGTGTGGCATTGTTGCATTTGACAGATCAGGCTTCTCCAGAAAACAGGCTTCACTGATTGTGTTGGAATTTGGTTTCAAGGTTAATGGCTATATTGTACATGTTTATGGTCAATAATAATAATAATTTCAATAAGTACCAAACTGACTTATTGCATCTAAGATAGCTAGGAGGAACTGATGTGAAATCCATGCTGCGCTTTCTTAGGTGTTTTGTATCAGTCTAATCTTAAAAAGTCTTTGCTAGCTGCTATCTGGTAATATTTTAATTACTATTAGCAATCAAGAACATATAAAAAGACTTAACCTAGGGAAACTATCTGTGATTCATCTTGTTTAATACAGTTTCTCACAGACTCCATGCCAGCTAGACAAGAAACCTTACTGAGAACAGCTGCAGGTTAATCAGATGCAGCAAAACCTATCAGGAATATGTTAACGTGCTGTGACGGGGAACAACTGCATTTTTTTCCTCCACTGTCCTAATATGAAATTATAATTCCATAGGTTTTACAGTACTCTAAAAAATCACTATTCAGATGGCAGTGAACAAGTCACAGGACCTTTCTCATCACTGATCCCCTGTAGCAGGGTTATATACAAATCCTGTGTGCATATGCTAGATAGAAATGTAGATAATTAGGAGGTGTTTTCAGTGAAATATGGGTTATATATGGCAATCAATCTGGCTTCTATGATTGAATTACATCCCAGTTGTGTCTTCGCTTCCTGTTTTCTGTGATTCTCCTAGAGAGGAAAACAAGCAATCATTTTCCCTAAGGAAAGAAAATGGACAAAATGTCACTGAAATTGTATAAATTCAACAGTATGGTTATCGTTCCCAGCTTTGCAGTGATTCTGCTTTAGCCTTTGGGTGTCAGGCTTTCATTTCATAATACCAAATACTTTCTGAATTCCTGGGGTTTTATTTCTTCTGCATCTGCTAACATTGTACTCCTACTCTTTTCTTCCATTTTGCTACTTCTATTTTAATTCTTTACTCCTCCATGTCATGCTCTAAAAAGTGCATTGAAGCTGAATTTACACTGAAGAAATACTATCAGTAATATCAAGTAACAGCATCGCTTTCATCTTACTGCTCCTTCAACAGACAACCCCAACCCTGTTTTGCTAATTTTGACAGAGAAAGAGTTTCAAATAGGATTATTGAAAGGCATCTGGTTTCATTTTGGTCAATGTCTTCTTGGAGAATACCGTGGGAAGATACTGTGTTTATTTCACAGAAATTATGGAGGCAACTTTCACTGTAGAGGAAGAAACAAAACAGCACCAAACCTTTAATGTTTGTTTTAATACTCTTTCTTCCATATGTTAGTATGCATCATCAACATCAGAAAGTATTCAAAGAACCATTCTCATATGCATGTCGTCTTGGTCACAACATACAGAGCAGTAAAGATGATGATGATAATCACATATAACCACAGTCAAGCTGACATAGACCTATAGAACCTGAGGGAACAATAACTGTAAGTGTATTCAAAGATGTCTTTTTCTAATAGAAAGCTTTGAACCTCCAATGCAGGATCAAAATTTCAGCAAGTTTGGCATAGTACAGATTACTGTCAAAGAATGTATAAAACAAAATTAAATCCTTACAAGTAGTTTTTTATTGAAGGAGACATTTTATGCATGTAGGTAAATAGAATCATTAAATAAATTAAAATTTCTGTAAAAAATAAGTTGTTGGATCCCGGAAGGCATGCTGAGGCACATGAAGAACAACAAGGTGGTTGGTGACAGCCAGCATGGCTTCACTAAGGGGAAATCCT
>JAOEHX010017013.1:3685-16575 GCA_025448015.1 Bolborhynchus lineola
AACTGCATGGCTGATTTACAGCCTAAACCACAACAACATGCCAGTTTCACTCTTCTGTTGCCAGAAGGTGGGATGAATTTTGTCCACCCAAGCCCTTCTGAAGAAGATAAAGGAAGGTGAGAGAGGGTGAAGAAGGCAAAAATAAAGTGGGGTGAAGGATAATATTCAAAGAGGGTTTTAATTCCCAGGATTTTTTTTATTTGATGATTTGAGCAGATGCATTCATGATTTCTGGCATCAAACTGTAAGACTTAACTTACATAACATACTTAGCAACAAAACAAATTAAATACACAAATGAGATCCTGTCCCTCCTGTTGGAGAGGTAGAAGTAATATGTCATAACCCAGGTGATAAAAATGAAATATCTAAATGCATTCACAAGATCTACTTTCACAGGGAAGGGTCCACAGGTAAGAGTTTATTTGTAAATGCAGGCATAGATCTGTTAATGCTGCAGGCACTATTTAATGTCCTCAGGGAACTGATGTGGTATTCTGAGCACCTCTAATGAGAGAACACAGTGCCAAATAAATAAATAAATAAAAATCTTGCCGTTATAAGGCTTGACTAATTTTAAATGTCAGACTTTGCCACTCACTCTAAATGTTGTCTTGTCATGGAATTAAGAACCAGCTTCAGGGAGGCAAGAATCAAATGTGGTTATTGCCATTGGACCTTGTTTCAGTGTTGTTTATATCATTAGAGAAACTAAATCACTAAAAAAGATGAGGAACTATGGTGAAAACCCAATGAAAACTTAAATATATGCAGCTATATATTATTACAGTATGACTCACTCTGTTAAGCACCAGCCAGTATTGAAAAGGATCTGCTGCCTACTTGCTCTTCACTCAATATGAATTGTTATTTTGCAAAGGACACAAAAACTAAATATTAGAATTCTATAGATCTTAGAATACATTTGCTTTTGTAAACAGGGACTTTGAATTTATGTGAAGGTTCTATCAGATACAAGAATGTATCATAGCAATACTCATTTGTACTGCAGAAAGTTACGTTACTACACCACTGAACAGAAGCAAACGTCATCAGAATCCAATCCCAGCATGAATACCTTGTCAATCAAGCTATCCTAATTAGAAACTACATATCTCAATTCCTACTTAGAGGAGGAAAGCTGAAAAGAGCAATCACCTGCAATTAGAGCTGTGACAGGGTGTGTTAAAAATAGTGAGAGGGAGCTCAGGAATTCTGGGAGCAGTGAGAGAGAAGGGCGGGGAATCACCAAGGCTCTTCGTGATCTCCGTCCATTATTTTCTAAACAAGACTTGGATTTAAAATTGTCTAGAAGACCCAGCTCCAGGTAACATTGTCTGATTCTTAACCTCTTCATCTCTGCCATCTCAAGTTTTTACATAAACAACATTAGAAAATCTCCATAAAAGGGAACACTGAGGAAAGGTGGGGGTTTCTTAACTGCTTATGGAAAAATCAAAACATCTTCAGTGGGCTCTGAAGATTTGCGAAGGAGAGATTACTTGGGGGATACTTGGAATCAAATGCTGTCAAATTCAGTACAGGCTTCTTCGTCATCCACTGACCATCCATCTTCAGGTTTTATACCACCAGATGGAGCTGCACTGTCTGTACTTCTATATGCAATTTTCACAGGAACCCAGCTTTTTGCCATTTTGAATAGTTTATCCTTTTTAACAGACTTTTGCCTCCCTTATCTATTTTGTCATTTAGAAATCTGTCACATCAAGTAAACTTTTCATTTTCCACTTCCAGCTCCACAGATTACCTTTTGGGGTCAATCACATCTCACTGCACTAATTTAGAGCAAATGGTTTATGAATAATTACAGGAGGAAAAGAAAAAATATTCTCTTTTTTTCTATTTCATGACAAAATTGACTTGGTTTAAGCCTGAATGAGCATTTTGTAGGGCCTGTGCTTCTAGAGGGTGAGCTTTAAGCAGCCACCTCTCTAAGCAATGAGAAGCTCACCCAGCTTTTATTCACATTTCAATGACTTCCATTTCCCCCATGGAAGCAACATACTGGATAATTTTACAAATACAATCTGTGCTACTATCCCATACACATTCAAAATACTCCTTAGAGACTTTTTAGTGTGAACATCCGAAGGAAACGCTGAGTTGACAGTTCCAGAATGATTCAATTTTGGCATCTTTTAATGAACATATTTGAATGAGCCACAGCAGGAAGCACTCGTAACATCAATCTCTAATCTGGGACTTCACAATTTGTCTATATTTCACAAGAGTTTAAGAATCTGAAAACTAAAAAGAGAGTAGATTTAGGTATCAGGAAAACATTCTCCCCTGTGAGGGTGCTGAGGCGCTGGCACAGGTCGTCCAGAGAAGCTGTGGCTGCCCCATCTCCAGCAGTGTTCAAGGCCAGGCTGGACAGGGCTTGGAGCAACCTGCTCTAGTGGAAGGTGTCCCTGCCCATGGCAGGGGCTTGAAACTGGATGAGCTTTAAGGTCCCTTCCAACCCAACCCATTATAGGAGCCTGGAAATCACCATGGAAAGCAAGAGCTCAAGCTTTCCTGCTCCCACTAAAGTGATTTAACCCACAGAGTGCTACATGAAGAAACAGCTCCCTCCTCTGCATTTCAACACTCTTAAAGAAACATGTTACAAACTAGCAGGCAGCTAATAGTCACAAGGCCAGAAATCTGCCTGTCAGACACCACCTCCTGTCAGGAAACAGGAACTTCAGATTGTCTCAACAGTGTTTCCTGGAGCAATGGTTTAACACAAGCAGCAAAGCCTGGAACAACATCCAGCCATGCCAGAAGCAAGGCCTTTGATTTCTCAGTACAAGTAACTGAAGGGCAGTAATTTACCGGCAGATCTGGTTTCACACGAACAGTAAGAGAAGACAAGACTGCATCCAGTAATATTTAAGAAAAGTCTGGAAAAAGAGCAGGAATTCTTTAACTCATCAGGTACCAAAAGTAATATTTAAATGGACCAAAGTAATAATATTTGAATCAACAAATAACACTGCCAGAAAAAGCAGCACATCTGACACAATGCAAGCAGCTGCCATTAAGGATACAAAATGTCTGCTCCCATCTTAGAGTATATGGGGAATTTTCAAGCAACAGGGCCAGTCTGAGCACGGGTGACAAGGGAACAGACCAAGAATCCCTGTTCCAGAACATTAGAATTGAAATCTATTGTTTATTCTCTCAAAACTTTCTCCAGCTCTTCTTCTTCCCTTTCTCATAAAACCCTAAAACAGAAAAAATTCAACTTTTCACATACTTTGGAATTCTCACACATTGGAATGTTATATAGTGACCAACTCATATCCACTGAGGAGCCTGATGTTTACAGCAGAAACAGACTTTCTAAAGATTATATGAAGATGAAAAAAAAGCCCAACAAAACAAACAAAAAAAAACAAAAAAAAAAAAGAGAAATAAAAAAAAGGGTAAAAAAAAAAAAAAAAAAAAAAACAACAACAACAAAGAAAAAAACCCACCCAAAATAACCCAGAGCATCATTATGCAAAAATAACCAACTGCTGTTAGAACTTGTTCATTTAGTTAGTTCTTTGATTCTTTGCCATCAAAATCTGAACTCCTGGTTACACCTACACTAAAAACAGTGCTAAACATAGTATCACACAAGATCCTGATTTGTTTCAGTCCAAGTTACATAGAACGCAGCAAGGGTGACAGGTTTTATTATTCTCATTTATCTGCCACTTCCCAGAAACCAGATAACTCTATTTTTAGCTCTTGTAGGCCATGATTCAGTCAGTAATTTTAAGTGTGTTTCACAACTGATTTTAAACATACATCCCATGGCACTTAATGGTTTAAAGTTAGGATGCCTAGGCTCAGATCTTTTCTTCCACTAGCAGTAGAACCTCAAATATTTTAAAATACATTTAATATACAAAGAAATTAAAGGCCACGAGAGCCACAGAAAACATTATAATTAAAAGTCTTAACACTAGGCACTGAAATTAAGACATTTGTTATCTCTTCCTTCACTTGACTCCTTCCCCCCAGCTCCATGAGAGGATTCCAATCCCACATAGTCCATGCTATTACCATGACACACTTTCCCGAGCCAGGACCAGACAACTGTAACTCCTTTTCCCACACCTATTTGTTACCTAGCTACCTCAGCTCCATCAGCATTGTCCATCATCACCTAGCAGGCTTCTTAAACTCATAAAATTTTACTCCATCCTCCTTTGCAAAGACACCAGTCCTCATCCTTTCATATATTTAATACTCACAAGCCCACAAGTAAGGAACTGCAAGCAGTGCCACCAAGACCAAGCAGAGACAAATCTCTCTTGTGCATTAAAGTTCTCAGTTTATGATACCTTGCCCTACAAGTTTCCCAGCAGCTAGGTGAAGCTGCTCTTCTGGAACCACATCCCAGCATTATCTTCAAGTCAGAATCTTTCTGAAGCCTATAGAAGGAGCTACTATGTTACTATGATTGCTATAGGTAAGATTACAGCAGCCATTTTGAACTGGGTACTGATCCAAGCCCACCTAAAATTAAAGGCTATCAAAACCCCATGGTCAAAGATGCAAGAGTTCAGTGCTTCCTGCTTTGTATATCCATTTTTCCTCAGCTACAGCTCTCTGAATAACTAAGCATGCAGATTTTAAATGCTTAAATAATACAGTTTAAAGCTTCATATTTAACAGAAGCACTGTCTGCAACAAGATGCATTTGCAACTGTTTGCATTCCAAATATATCACATTGCACATAAGCCTATTGACACAAAAAATTGCTATCTTCGAAGGTATTTTATTACCAGCAAAAGCATTCTCAGAACAAGCAAGCAGTAATTTAACATACAGCTAGAGATTAAGGAAGGTAAGACAGATAATGTCTACACCGATTTTATTATGGACTAGACAAAGGCACATATGAAACATCTGTTGGAATAAAAGTATACCACGTGGATGGAAAAAATAGCTATACCATTTGGAATTGTAAAGGTGAAATTTGAATTCCCAAATTTCAGCATTTCCATCCATGAACTACTTACCAGTATTCTGCACTCCAAAACCCCTAAGCTCACAGCAAAAGGCTGTTAGTTAAGTACTATCACCATCATCTTTTCCATATTCACAGCTTTTAAAAACTTCTCCATTGAGGCCAAGAATTATTGTGCTTGGTGTGAAACCAAGCCATGGCACTGGAATTTCTCTTGGTTGATGTGAAATGAGGGAAAAATTCACTTTTGCTTAGGTCAGAACAAGAGAAGAGACTTTACCTACTAACAATGCAAAATAGAACTCTAGAGTGGCCCAATACCAAGTTGTTAGATCCACTGCCTTTCAATACCTCATGTTGCAGGAATATGCTTCTGCCAGTATAAAGTCTTTTTTTTCTTTTTTTCCCTCGTAGATATAATTTTGCCTTGTGGAGACTTTGTTCTTACTGAGCATTAAAACAACAGCTACTTCCCCTTCTCAATACCTACAGTAAGGGCAGCTAACAATGACAACATCCTCAAATGGCAATAACAACAAGTTCCACTCAATTCTTTCCCTATTAAAAGGGCGCAGAAATTTTAAAACAAGTCACTGAACATTTTGCTCTAATTTCCTACTTAAGGTGTTACACTTATATCCCACAAAGCATTTTCATGTTCATATTATGTATACCACATGAACCATTAAAGATCAAAGCCAACTGAAAATACCTAACAAGTTGTTTTCGGGCATCACACACTTTTCTCACATTTGTTTCATAACTCAAATCCTGCCAGAAGTCATTTTGTTGGCTGAACAAAAAGCTGCAGAACAGATCAGTCAAAACTCATGTCAAACTGCTTTATTACATCTTAAATAACATTACATTTTAATATAGTATCTATCTTGCATCCAGCTTTCTTGAAGTACACTGACTTTAAAATTAAATACAAAAGGTGAAGAGGGATATAGGGCGTGGAGAAAGCTCTACAGAGTAGTTTCATGAAAGAGAATAAGAGGGAATTCATCTTTTATGCCAAATCCAGGCCTAACGCACAATTACAGCACATTTTTGTACAGAATGTTGCAGAGAAAACAAAATGGAGAAAAGCTACTACTGCTGCTAGGAAGGAGCATTTCTGGATACAGTGAGAAAATAGGAAAGTTTAACAGAACAATCTGCTGTCCAAACACTGCTGCTTTTGACATTTTATTTTAAAAGAAGGCCAGGAAAACCTGCTCATTACAAAAATGACTCTGATCAGATGCAAAGGACTCTTCCTACAAGAGGAACTGGCTGTGAGGATCTGATTTATAAAGAAGATGGTCTAAGTTCCCTCCTCCCACACCCCAGAATCTTTGACAGCAATTGTTTGAACAGGCCATTTCCTTAAAACGAAAATTAAAAAAAAAAAAAAAGTGACTTATCACGCTACTCCAAAACGTGCATAGCTTGTACTTGAGTTCTTCACACTTATGCACAGAGTAGCAACAATAAATGAATACAGCGACAATGGTTACAGTTTTTAAACAGGTTATTTCTTCAAAGAAAAAACATCTAAGGACTTAGTCCAATATGCACTTTTTAGCATTTCTACAGCATGCGATTCTAAGAGTAAACCCACCCAATATGGCAAACAATCAAAAAAGTGGTTTTTTTTTCCTGTTTAACTTAGAAAGATCAAGATCATTATTTTCAAAACATTGATTTGTACATCATTTCATACACAAAGAATTGACTCAATACCCAAGTGTAGGATAGGTCTCTTTTGAAAACAGAGATTCCTGGTTGATGAGACTTACAGAATAGTGTTCAGGATATATAAACTGCCCTTTCAAGTGGACAAATCCGAAACATATTTAAAAAAAAAAAAAAATAAAAAAAATCAGGGGGGAGAGGAGGGGCAGGAGGGACCAAGGATTGCATTTGCTATCCATAAAAGGTGAAAGGATTCTTTAAACAAGCATTCATTACCTTTTACAGCATGTGCTTGGTTACCTTACTGCTTAACAATATCCTATATATGCCAACTTTTGTGCAACAATTATCTGTGATACTAGGAAAAAAAAAATTAGGGACTAAATTTACAGTGTTAAGAACCCCCAGATGCTTTGGGCTAGGACTCCCTTGGTTTGCTCAATACTTAAAGAAATGTACTTAAAAAGGAAACTTGAAAAAAAATCCTGCTACAAACATGACTTTAAAATTTGCAAGTGTGAAAGATAAAGTCCTTAACCTCAACTTGGAAACTACAGTGAAAGCTAACTGTTTCACATTTATGCTCAACTTTATTTTCTGTTCATGCTTTTATGATAGTGTTTCATTTTTTTAATTCTCAAGACAGAAAAGAAAAAAAAAATGGTCCCAGAAGGAATGCACAATTTTGTTTTGCTTACAACACAAAAATTCTTCTTGGAAAGGTAATTGTGCTCTTCATTTCAGCAACAGGAGACAGAAAAGATCTTCTTGCCCTTTGAAGTTGGGAGGATGGGGGTCCAAGTTAGTATGGTTGGATTGAATATGCTATCATTTTTAATTTTCAACTGTTGGAAACTTCTTCCAGTCATGGGGTCCACCGCTCTTCTGATACACAAAAAGATTAAGAGTTGCACTTTGATAAAGTGTAAGCAGGTGTCAAGCTTTGCCCTCACTAAACTGACACATTTAGCCATTATCTCGCCATTTTCAAGAATGCTATTTATTTACCAACCCGGATTAAAGACTGTCTAGTCATCCCTATGAGGAAAATAAAACAACCCAAAATAGTTCATCACAAAAATGCCATTGCACACATTAAACAAATGGCATTCTATAACAACAAACTGATTTCTTTTTTTCTTAGTCACTTTCCTAATCTGAACTATAGGCTCGTAGCATCAGTAAAACAGCACTGTTTAGCCGGGAAAAAAACATTCTGAAATCCCAATCAACCACAGGCTTAATTAACTGGATACCTACCTACTTCAGTTCCAGATCTTGAGGAAGCTGTCCCATGATCCTGTTGCCACTGCCATACCATCATCAGTCACACCTAAGCAACTGACACGGTTATCATGACCAGCAAGGACACCTGTAAGTAAGAACACGTAACAAACATTTACAGTGAGACACATGTGACTGGATTATTCAACCAATACAAATAAAAACCTGACCAGACATGCTTAGAATTTTTGTTTTTGCGTTAATAAGCACAAATGTAGATACAACTGGGTGGCTCCACAATGGAATAATTCAGTAAATGCATTACTCCAAAATTTTCCTTGTATATTCCCCACATTATGACCTGTACTGATTTCTCATGAGTTGTAAAATCACAGCCCCAAAAATTCTGCTGACAATGTCATAGCATTAAATACAGTACAACCATGCATTGCATAGCTCTTTGTATTTCCTCTCCACAGTGATAAAGATCAGTTAGATTTTAATTTTTTTAGTGTATAAAATTGTAAACTAAGCTGAATTGCGTTACGAACACTAAAGCATTTTTTCAGCTAATTTTATCTTACTCTGTTTACAAGCACTTACAAAACAAACTCCTACAGACAATGTATTTGTCAATATAGAAATCTGCTACAATTATAGTACTAACCAAAAAAAAAAAAATTATGACCAAGCAGAAAAATTTAATAAGCACCATGTTCCTCTTCCTCTTCAATTTAACAGTTTCAAGTAGGTAAAAGAAAACCTAATTATATTCAAGCACTTTCCAGTCCACACCATTAAGCCATTAGTATACTTAAAATTAATCTTTATACATCAATCACATTGTTTAGAATTCTTCCCATTCATATTTTGGGCTTCCTCCTTTCTTTTACCAATCTCTAGTACAAAACATGAATTAAGTCAGCTGTTTTTAAACTAACATGTTTTAAAGTTAGTATTATAAATTGTTATTAACAGTGTACAAGTGACTAATTCATATACAAGGATGCTTGATGTTTGAAGAAGTAACATTTGTGATATATTTGATAAAACCAATAATACCACATGAGTAACACCATGAATCTCCAAATCCTATTAAATCCATCAAGTGTCTAAGCCTCAGGACAGCATCATGCACTTCTGCCACATCAGAAGCCAAATCCTGAGTGTTGAAGCACACTATACATTCTTTGGGAACTCAGTGCAATACAGAAGCCTGCTGCCAGAGCTAACACGAGTACATAGGAGTTACCTAAAATTTACTGTGGAAAAAGCATTACTATATCAACATTCACTCTACCATCAACATTAATAAGCACTGCAATGTTGAAAAACAAAGACAGCACTGAGAAGTCTCATGCATTTGAGCTAAATACATAATCACGAAGGATATAGAACCAAGTATGATAGAGGTGTCCAAGTGTCAAGTCTGATCAGCAACTTGAAGTCTCAGACCATTTCAGTACAAAAAATACTCAAAGTAGTTTAAATCGATTCTAAAAGTTGGCAGTAAAGAAACGCACTTGACACGTGCATGGACTGTAAACCCAGATTGGTAAAAAAAGACTTGTTTCTCATCTCTACAGGTAAGCAAGGTCACCACCTCCTTTTTCTTACTGAAGGTCTTTCGAAGAACAGAAATACAGGAAGACACACATAATTGTTTTTAGAGTACTTAAACATAGCCATTTGTAAGCTAACCTAGACATTAACCAAGAGAAATTTCTCAATTAATTTCCACACAGGCTTGTATACACATTTATGTCTCAATAATCAAAGTGTAAGAATCTGGAACTGTAAATCTCAACACACAAACTGATTCATACAATGCATTCCAGTACTGAAATAGTTGTATCTGGCATATTAATTTGCAAATGGAACTAAAAGTTATTTTTGAATATACAAACCAAGAGTACACAGCTTCAACTTCTGAGCACTGACAAAAACTATCATAAAATTTTAGGAGAAATAAATCTGGTTGCTGGAGAAAGGAATTAACAAACCCAATGGGAACTATTTTGGTAGGATCATACATTTCTTTATGTCTGGATTGGTTCCACCCCCTCCCCAACCTGTGGTGTAACTTGGCTGCTGTTTTTTGTTTGCTTTTAAAATCCACCTAGGATAATTTTCAAAGCCTTTATTGGGTAGCACAATAGGTTCTTCTTCTCATCCCCTGTTCTAATGAGAGTAGCAAAACATTTGGGGCTCAATTTATCTCTTTCTTCCTTTTTTTCTGATAACAATTTTCACTTTAAAAAACTGAAGTTAAATTACGTAAATCTTCATACCATAGATTTCATACTCATTTCCTCAAAAGCTGATCTCCACAGTGCTTGCTGTTTTGCTGGTTGTCTCTACAGCTACTGCTACAAGTTATCGGGGCTGGGGGGGGGGGAAACACAAACAAACAACTTTTCTATGAACAGCTATGTTTATGTTGAATTGCTTTGAACAGTTAATACAAATAATGCAATAAAGTCTACAAATATAGTCACCAAAACCTTGGTTTTAGTGGCAGTCTTCCTGTTTGCAACCATCCATTGTTCCTTTCTGTCTTTAAGCAGTATTCCATTTTGTTATCATCATTAATCTAATTTCATCACTTGTTATCCTGAAATAGGTTATCACAGAATTTTAAAGTTGAGGCAGGGAACACTCAATGAGAACTCACATTCAGTGTGTCCCACTGTGTTTATAATATTTACACCAAAAAAAAACATTTACCTGCTCTATCAGCTTTCAGCGTGTCCCAGACATTGCAGTTGAAGTCATCATAACCAGCTAAGAGGAGACGTCCACTCTTTGAAAATGCTACAGAGGTGATGCCACAAATGATGTTATCGTGTGAATAAACCATAAGTTCCTGATCAGCCCGAAGATCAAAAAGCCTGCATGTAGCATCATCTGAGCCTGTGGCAAATGCATTGCCATTTGGGAAGAACTTTAAGGAGGGAGGAAAAGAGACACATTATTTCAGACTTGATTCCTCTGTCTCACTGAATACACTATTTTCCACAGAGCAAGTGAAAAAAAAAAAAAAGCGGCAAAGAGGAGCATACACTTCCCCAGCACTGAATTCTTCCTCTTATTCTTCTTTTTTCCTCCACACTGGTTTCATCTGCTTAAGCAACATCATCATATTCCCACCTCTACCTGCAAATGACTACACCAGAGCTGACCTTAATTCACCATCTCAAGTTTTATATCAATCATTTATGTGCTTTTAACAAAGTATGATGTAGATCCAGTGATAAAATAGGAGAGGCCATTCTGTATGTTTAGCTTTTAAGGAACTTACATTATTTTTAACAATTTTAGGGTAAACCAAATGTTGAGTTTAAATAATGATTTCCATTAGCCAAAGTCCAGCAGTTTTACTTCCCTTTTAAACCCTTACATTTAAATGTATCAGCAGCATAAAAAAAAAAAAAATTATCCAAATGGATAAAGTGCAGTCACTCCTACCAGCAAGTAAGAGCATGTGAAGAATAGTCAGTTTTCCTTTCCTTCAAGTGATCTCAAGTTGTACAAGTTTTAGGTACATTCCCCAGCCATAAAAACTAACAATTAAAAAAACATACCATAATACTACATCATACAGTACATGCTTGAGAGCTGAGACCAGTGAAATGTAAAAATATGAATTTAAATCCTATGGTCTCTGCTCAAGTCGATACATACACAGATAGCATTGATGTCAGACTCATGGCCGGTGAAGGTTTGCCGACACATTCCTTCTCTAACATCCCACAGCTTGGCAGAGGCATCACAGGCACCAGAAACAAAACACCGGGCATCAGGAGCAAGAGACAAACTCATGACATCTCCAGTGTGCCCAGTAAATGTAGTTGTCTGCTGACCAGTTTCTATGTCCCAGAGAGCACTTGAAAGAGTTAAGAAAGCAGATATTAACACACTGGTGCTCCAAGGTGAAGACAGCAATTCTTGTCTAAACCTGTTAATTTATTATGACTGCTAAAAAGTAAAACTCCTTAAAGTACTAATAAAAGAATAAACCAAAGGTAGAAAAACCAAGTGAAATGATTTAAAGCAGCAATAGCGAGGCTACAGCAAAAGCTAAGTCAGCATTTCCCATTTTTAAAAAATAAACTGAGGATGTGCAACCTTGAGTTATGTCTGTGATATTCTAGCTTTCCTGAGACAGCAAAATGACTAGTACAATGATAAACAAAGAGTATAAAAGGATGAAATAACACTACTACCTCCCTAACAAGAGGTCTATACATTGAAGGAAGACTCAGGCTTTTTAATTTCTGTAATTTCTAGGTAAAGCAAAGCCATCAGGGGCAGATTCACACAAGGTAAGTAAGAGATGACCTGAAACCGTACTTGGAAGCTTGGGTGAACTAAAGTGTCAAGGACAAACTGCTATTCAGAGAACTGTAGAACTACTACAGTAATTCAAAGCAGCTGAATTCTCAGAAGGGTATAATTTTAACAAACCCTGTAACAAAACAAAACATCAACCCATATTTTGAAACATTTTTGTATGCAAACCCAAATGCATTCAGTAGCTACTCAGAATCAGAGAACTAATGGATGGGCATTCAAAGAGACTGACACTGTGTAGGAGAAGTGCTTATAATAAATGCTCAGAGCAATGTAGAGATATTTCAGCTGCTCCAGCCTATGAGCGGGCTTCATTTGGACTTCTGCACAGATACAAATGCCCATAGTATGGGTAACAAACAAAAGGAATTAGAGATCGTGTGCACATCTATGGAAATATGATATAATAGGTATCACAGAAACATGGTGGGATGGCACCTATGACTAGAGTGTATGAATGAAAGATTACAGGCTCCTTAGAAAAGAGAGGCCCAGCAGACAGGGAAGTGGAGTTGCTATTTATGTTAGCGAAAGGCTGGCAAGTATGGAACTCTGTCTGGGGACAGGTGATCAGTCAACAGAAAGTTTGTGGGTCAGGGTTAAAGGGAGAACAACTATGGGGGACATCACTGTGGAGATCTGCTACAGGCTGCCTGATTGAGA
>JAOEHX010017013.1:18139-32484 GCA_025448015.1 Bolborhynchus lineola
GATTCAGAGCAGCCCTGTGCAGAAGGACTTGGGGTATTGGTCGACGAAAAAATGAACATGAGCTGGCTTCAGTGTGCGCTCGCAGCAGTATCTGAAGCGGAGTTATAGGGATGCTGGGGAGGGACTCTGCATTAGGGACTGTAGTGAGAGGACAAGGGATAACGGGTTCAAACTTAAACAGAAGTAGATTGGATATAAGGAGGAAGTCCTTTACTGTAAGGGTGGTGGGGCACTGGAATGGGTTGCCCAGGGAAGCTGCAAATGCTCCATCTCTGGCGGTGCTCAAGGCCAGGTTGGACAGAGCCTTTGGTGACTTGGTTTAGTGTGAGGTGTCCCTGCCCATGGCAGGGGGGGGGTTGGAACTGGATGATCTTAAGGTTCTTTCCAACCCTAACTGTTCTATGATTCTATGATTAGACAACTTTTGGTATAAGAATTAGATATAATAGGCAAAATCTATGAAAAAACCATTAAGGTCTTCTTTTGTTCAGAGGCTAGTATTTATTGAATTTCCCACCTACATTCTCCTAAAAAAATAAACAAAAAAGAAATCTACTTTCACTGTAGAATAATTTCTAGGAAATCTTATGAAGAGCAACATAAACCGATTTCTGTATTAGAAAAAACTAAGTACAACTTTTAAAGTAATAAATATTGAAAATACTAAGCAAGTCTGAGAAATTCATTAGTCTAATACATTTCTGAAAGCAAAATAGTTCTAGGAAACAAAACCCCAAAACCATACCATCTTAACAGACAGAATTAGGTCAGGCTCTTCAGAATATGGGCATAACTAAACAGCCAAAGCTAACAAACTTGAAAGTCCAAGTTTTCCATTACTAGTTAAAATTGTGACATATGAACAATAATTATATAGCTTTTACTCTTCTGGATGACTATCAGGATTACAAAGAAAAAAGTTTCCTTCCATAGTAGAGGTGTGAAAATGTATTACTATCATGTTAAAGTTTTAGTGCTTACCAAGTGGTGTCACCAGAGCTGGTGACGATTTGGTTATCATCCAAGAAGCGACAGCACGACAAGTATCCTGAAAACAAAACAACAAGTTGGTGAATAAGACCAGAGATTACTCTTCACATTACACACTAGCTTGCTTATATGTTGCTGCCTCCTCTCCTGAAGATGCAACAAGAACTACTATGTAAGCCTAAACCACAACACAGACAAGTTTGACATATAGGACTCTCCAGTGTTTTGGATCAAATGTAGTTTGTCTCTTTACGGACCAGGCCCAACCACTACAATAGCACAGCGATACACTGTGGACACAGTGGTGTCACAGCAAACCTAAATAGTTTTTCCTGTGTTCTGAAGTGTGGGCAGGCAGTGGGGGGAAAAAGGAAGAGTGCCCTCTTCAGAAATCATTTTACTGGTCCCATCAGAACCACTACCTCAGAGGTCAAATCAACACTATATTCTCATACCCTTAATTGCACTCGAAGGGTATACAATTCCTCTAAATTACCTAAATCATGCTTTGGAAGAAAAACAGCTGAAAGAATTAAATAGCACCAAGTGTACTTTAATTCACACTTAACTTCTTCTGTATTAAAAGAATCACTACAAATTATTACTGTGTAACTATTTATTTTCGGGTAACCTTATTTTCCTTCTACAAACAGTCTTTATACCATTTTCTTTTCTCTGTATAGAGGCACAACAGGCAGAAAACTAGCAGGACACAGAGCCCACCTGACAGTTTCCTTTAGGAACTGTTGGAGAATTTTTCTCTGGAGCCATTTACCTTTCTCTTACATTCTTTGTGGAAACAAAGAGACCATAAAGGTGATATGTAGCTTTACAAGAGACCCGAGTACCTACTAAATAGCCAGTGTTTAAATTTTCAGTGCAGTTCACAAAACCACCCACACAGCTTTCCTCTGAAAAATTTCCAATCCTATTCACAAAGAGATAAAAATACAAACTGCCCATTATCAGAAAATACATAAAACCAGTTCATGATTTCTAGGTCATTACTGCTTGTAAGCTACTCATCTCCATTAACCGTACATTCTTTAGGAAGTGAGAATACCTTTAGCCACTGAATTTGCTTTTAAAGGTACTTTGTGACACTGAGCCTCTTGGTTTATTCAGAAAGAAACATTTTCAACTCACCCCCCACACTTAAGACACCAGCTTTTAAGTACCATGTGGGGCTTTCTTGCTTCAAAAACTCTTAGCAACACTTCTTACCTAACAAGACAAATTTTGCTTCATCTGTCACTAAGACAACTCTGTAGCTACAGCTTACATCCTAATTTACCAGGTAATGCTTACAAGTCTACCTATCTCTCCCCATCAGTCACAATACAGTTTTCATCCTAGAAACAGAAACTGAAGGCAAAAATTGTATTTCTACTGTATTTCGGGGAGAAGGGAGAAAAGGAGAAACAAGAGGAAACAATGAGAACTCAAACCTCTGCAAGTAAATAGAAGCTCCATCAGAAAGCATCTGTCTCACTTGTGAAAAGTTAAAACATTGTCATTACCCTTCTTCTGTTAAAAGACTATAATCCTTTGGAAAAAAAGTTTTAAAAAGGAAGGAGTAAAAGCAATTTAACAACAGGTAGTATGCAGCTACGGTCCTGCCCGAAAAATAGAGATGCACAATTAAGTATATGTTTTTATTGAGGAAACTATATTTAAAAGATTAAAAGAAAACCTTCACCATATGATTATAATTTCGATTATTCTGAAGAGGCACTCACCTGTGTGACCAGCTAGTTCACGGCTGACACGTACATTCCCTTCACGAGTTTTCAAGTTATAAATGGAACAGATGTTATCAAGACCACCACAAGCCACATAATTTCCAGAAGGAGCATATGCACAAGTCATGACCCAAGATGAACGCAAGGGAATGGCATGCACCTGAAACAGACACATTAATGTATTTCATCTGCAAAGCAATAGATTTATTAGTTATCATCAGGAAGATCTTCACCTGTCTTAAGACATACACATCATCCTTTTGTCAAAAGGACAAGAAAACAGTGAAAAGTCTTCAGTTTTTTGAATATCAAACTATTTTGAGGGTAACTTGCATACATTACAGCTCATCAGATCAAGCAATGACATAATGACAACCTCAACTTGCTTTTCCTGAATCCAGTTTAATCAGCAATTGTAGTAAAAACTAAATTATTTTATTTCAGTACTCTGATGACTATGGGCTTATTATAGGTTCAGAAAAATAGTGACTTCCAAATACTCTCAGTAAAACTGCCACTTCCAGGCCTAGACACTATGCCATGAATGAACAAGAAAGGAAATCATTGCTTCCACTGCCATTTAAATCCTTTGGAAACCCACTACAGGCAATCAATCTTCATGTTTAAATAACTACCCCATGTTTCCTCATCATTCTGTGCACAAAGAACTCCACTTAAGATTTAGCTCCCATAATTTTTTTTCTCTCCTTAACTCATTGCTTCTTGTTAACTCATTAACTTCAAATTTGTTCACAACACCTAAAGAAAGGGATCATATCCTTACACATATTGAGACCTCATGCAATATAAACAATCTTCCCGCATTTCTCTATTGAAGATCACTGTTCCTCTGCTGCTAAAGTAATCTGCAATCCTGCAGCAATCAGCAGTTGAAAATCCAATCCCTTTCACTAAAAACACAATCAGCTCATTCTTGGAAGTCTTCTACAGGGATCTAATCCAAACATCTACCTTGAGCTGTTAAATTTTATCATTAGGAAAAGATTATATTTATGGCACCTGTGTTACTTCCAATGTGTGCTGCAACTGCCGAAAGAGCATCTGCAGACTGTCACTCAAGTATTTTTAAATTAGTGGCTTCTGGGTGCTACCTAGTCAAATTTAATACTGTTTCAACACCAAGCTGTTTGCCACCTCAAATTCCAGAGCAGCAGGGTGGTGGGGTTTTTCTGTTACTTGGTTTTAACTCAATTGCTTTTTCACTGAATCAATACTGCCAAGAGACACAGGAGGAAGAGGAAGTTCTTGCAACTGAATAGTTCCATTTCTGATTCTAGTAAATGTTCCACCAGCCTAGCAACAACCTCTGATTCCATTCCTCCTAAGATAAGAAAGCTGCTCTCTGCCTCCTGATGACACCATGGATTAACTAGCATTCATCTAAGAACTGAAGATACCGAGATGGAAGTCATGCTACGTAAAGATTATTTTACCATCTTATCTTTCAGTTGTTACAGTAATTTAGATCAGATTTGCCTGCAGGCTGGGTTCACAGGAGGAAGACAAAAAAAGAGAGGGGTTATTTTTACTTTGCAAGCATTATTATTACTATTACTTTCCAGTAAAGTTATGGATTTCTTAGTTTTGCTCTAGGATTCAACAATAATCCCAGTTTTAAGGCCACTGTTGCAGTTGTTTCTGCTTCTAAAGGATACACTGTTGTATTCTTCAAATATAAATTTCATTGTTTCATAGAATTCAAAATTTTGTCTTAGGACTATGCAAGTAATGCAGCCAAAATCATGACAGGTAATATTTCCTTCCTGTGTCTTCACAAATTAATTACACAGCAATAAACCAGTTCATCTTACCTTGTTTGTAGTATAGCTGTCCCAGATTATAAGTTTGCCGTCCTGGGAAGCACTAACTAGAAGCCTAGAGAGAAAACAGGAGATAAAGACAATCATTGGAGGAAGAAGGAACATCTTTGTGATGGCATCTGTCTCCACTGTCAAGGCCAAGGTACTTGAAACAGCTCAAGTACAGTGCAGCATTACCCAATTCAGTTATTAGCACTATCAAAATTATTTTCCAAGTACTCAATTACAATGCTAAATATCATGGAAATGTATGATGGAACACCTACATGTTAACACCTTCTGCCTTGAGAAAAACCATGTAACTAACATCTCAATTGAGGGAGAAAACTTGATGAAATCAGTGCTTGTGCATTCTATAAACAGGCTTCAGATTCACTGATTTTGGAAATCTACAGTGTCAATATGGTTTTGTTTTGACTATTTTTAAAATAGGAAAAAAAAAAAAAGAGATAGCAAGTGTTTCTGAATTCCCTTGGTTGTCGAAGTTCTCTTGGAATTAGTGGTTCCTAGTGGTAGGAACAGGAAAAACAACAGTCCTGCACAGTCAACTTTCCAAAGGGTGATGTCAGGAGATCTGATTTGGATAATCAGCACCCACCTGGAATCAGTCCCCCAGTGCATTGCATAAATTTTAGCCAGGTGTCCCCGGAGCGTTCTTCTAGTGCGCATTTGAATTCTCCCCACTGGGTCAATATTGGCTGTGATCTGAAACAGCAATGGTGTCATAAACCGAATTTCTCACTTCACAGTTCACAAAGTAACACACCATACACGAATACATTTAAAGAAGCATTCCAATGCAGACCCAAGTCCCACATTTTGAATATTGACTGAGTTTTTAAAAATTACCTAATCTAAAGCTACATCATTTTGTATAGTACATCTTTCTCAAATTAAGGAGGCAGGCCCTCTATTGCATTTATAAAGACACACAGAAATTACCTTGTTTAGGTCTTATCTTTTTAGACTTTCAGGATTTCAGACCTTTGATCTAGGTTTTCTACTCCTGTGTACGTTTCTAGAAACCCCCCCACTGTATCTCCACAAGATATTCTACAGAGTACAGAATTCCCATTCCTCAAGTTAATGTTGGCTAAAGCCAAGCCAATAGGAGCAAAATGTGTCAGTACAGCAAGATGCAAAGGTATTAGCTCAGGTTCAGCAGCAGTTCAGGCTGGAGTGCAGCATTATGTGGAAATTGCTAAATTAATCTCAGCAGGTATCATGGCTTACACTATAATGGTAACAAGACTGTACTACTACTATCTCTGTAGCAGAACACTTCTTAAAGAAACTACTGCTGAAGCTGGACAAACATAAACAATTTACTTATCTCTGGAAGGAACCACATAAAGGCAAAATTAAAAGATTTGATAAAGGATAATTCATGTTAAACTTAAATACTTACTTGAGCCAGGGTGGCATCTGCACATGCTTTCCTAGCATCCTGCAGCAGGACAGAAAAATAACAGAGAAGTCAGAAGTTCTCTACATTTCCTCATCTGTTTGTCAAGATAATCCAACACCCTCAAACCAAGGCTCAGAAAGCATTTCTGCTTGCCATCAGAGAGGACCCCCCCAAAACTGCATCATGAACATAATATGCTGCCTGCTGTTAAAACACAGCATTATTGAGCGTTTGATTTCCAAACATTCTTCTTTTGAGAAAAAGGTAAGAATTTTCACCATGAAGACAGTCAAGCAATGGAACTGTGTGTCCAGATAGGCTCCATCCTTGGAGGATTTTGAGACTTAACTGGACAAATCTCATTGCCGACACCTTACTTTAAGCAGGAGATTGATTAACACTGGTTATGGTCTGGCTCAGAAACACTTCAGTAAACATGTCCTTTGATCCAATCCATTTTGCACATTATTTGTATAACTATTCTTTTCTAAGCAATATTAAAAGACCAAAATGTGATTTCCCGAAACAGTCATATATGCTTGCCCTTTCTAAAAATCCATATTAACTTTGACATTGTGAAAACAATCACAGAATAGTTAGGGTTGGAAAGGACCTTAAGATCATCTAGTTTCAACCCCCCTGCCATGGGCAGGGACACCTCATACTAAACCATGCCACCCAAGGCTCTGTCCAACCTGGCCTTGAACACCGCCAGGGATGGAGCATTCACAACTTCCCTGGGCAACCCATTCCAGTTCCTCACCACCCTTACAGTAAAGAACTTCCTCCTTATATCCAATCTAAACTTTCCCTGTTTAAGTTTGAACCCATTACCCCTTGTCCTATCACTACAGTCACTAATGAAGAGCTCCTCGCCAGCATCCATGTAACTTAATGCATCATTTCTGTCGATCTCTGTTCTCAAGCCACACAACCACTCATCTGTACTGTGGTCACAGATACCATACATACTCTGATTTGGTTTTTCAGTTGCTCAGCTTCCTGGCGTAACTGGTCAAGCTCACTCATTTTCCTGTGCTAAAGGCGTGCCTCACTGCCACCTCTGAAACAACCAGAAATCTGAAAGACAGACAAGTGGTGATAATGAGTATTAGTACAGGTCAGAGCTTGAAATTACTTTCAACCATCTCAAACAGCTTTTGGGAACAAAAGGCAGCCTTATTTATAAGTATTAGAATACAAGTGAAAAAATTTCTCTGAAATTTCTTCAGAATAAGGTGTTACCACACCTGAATGTGTTTATCTTTTGCCAGCACAGAAAATAAAATACAATTTGGACTTATTCCTTCCCTCCAGGGCTCCTATTTGCATTTTTTTACTAGTGTTTTTCTGATTCAGTTTTTTATAAATTCATATTTCCCTAGAGTGAACCAGCAGGTAACACTAATGTTAGACATGAAATTCAGAACTTCTCTGTGGGTCTTAAGAATAAAGTAAGGAATTCTCCTATCAAAGAACAAGCCCCTGAAGTATTTACAGACTGACACAATCACTTGCTGTAAGAGCAATTATGAATGGTTTTTGTAACACAACAGTTGTGAGAAATGTTGTTCCAAGATCTGGATAAAAGGCTCACAAATGTCATTCAGCATTTATGTGTTAATTGCTAAAATGTCTCCCTGAGACTTATAGAATGGATTCCAATAGTAACATATTGTCAGAATAAAACCAGTATTTTTTTGCATATTAATTTGAGGAGCTTGAGAAACTGCTGCCAACAGATTTTCCCCCTCTAAGAATCTTATTTTTCTAGCATCAATACAGACCAAATTAATAATGCTATCCCTCTGTCTGCTGTACTTCATAGCCAGCAAGACAGAAGCTCAATAGAACACACCTACCACTGAACACTCCCTGCTACTGCCTGTAGAGCTCCTCAGCTATTGGACTGTTTTCCAGTATAATCAGCATACAGATTTTATTAAGCATACAACTTACCTTTGAAAAATCACTGTTCCAGAAAGATGTTGTTGCCATTTTCACTACTACAGCACACTTAAAACTCAGCTGCTCTTAAACTGTTTCAAAATCTCTGCAGCTTGACATATAACATGCTGATGAAGTTTATCTTTTATTGCAGATCAAGATAATTGGTTCCATTTTCAAATGCTACACAGAGCACCTGGAGTTCATAAACAAACACTGGTAGTGTGTGTTTAGAACATTTTATTAGCCAGAATTGACCCTTTCCTATTAAAACAAATGCTTTGCCAGCAGCTTTACATATTACTCTGTTAAGATTTAATCAGCTTACTTATCTTTGCAGGCATGCAGGGTTTTGTTCTTTTTTTTTTTTTTTCCCAAAGCCCTTCCCAAGGAGAAAGAGGATAAATTCCACCTTTTTATCCACTCACAGTAACAGGAAGCTTATTGTGAAGGCAAACTAAAGCAATAGAGCAAGCACTACTGTC
The DNA here is from genome assembly GCA_025448015.1 of Bolborhynchus lineola. Lineage (NCBI taxonomy): Eukaryota > Metazoa > Chordata > Aves > Psittaciformes > Psittacidae > Bolborhynchus > Bolborhynchus lineola. Next base: position 26,553 of record JAOEHX010017013.1, read on the forward strand.
TAAAGAAAATAAGTTTCAAAAGACTTACTAACATTCCCTAAACATTGCTATCCCACATAACCTCAGGTCTCTTCACAGTAACAAACTAAAGACCTAAAGGAATAAATATCAGATCTTGCCATATCATCATTTATAAATTTATACTCCTCTCAGAAACCTGCAGTATTTTACGCAAGGAATTCTAGCTAGCTCCTGGCTCAAACCCTCCATCCACACAGCTTCAAAGCCCTTTCACTTCATTGTGAAACAAGGTCTCTTCTCTCTTCTGGTGCCAAGGTCATCTTTAAGCCCCTTTAAGGTTCCTTGTTCAGCTTAGTAAAATCCAGTTAAGACAAAACCCATCAAGAGGTTGTGTTTTAATATCCTATAACCACCTTCTCAATGCTCTTCTGTTTGTCATGACGTGTTATTCACTCTACATCTAAGACAAAACAGGCTGTGACTGGGTCTCCCTACAGTTTCTAACATGTAGTCAATACAGTCTAGAGCCCCTGTGTAGATCACATACATCGTGAAATAAATATGTGCTAGTCTTGTCATGAATGAAGAAACTCTGAAGACTATCCTTACGAATAAACTGCAAATTTTCAGATATTTCAGTTTTTAGATAATCATTTCTGCTTCTGCCATTCTCAAAGTTAATATATAAACCCATTTATCACTAAGCAAATACCAGCATCTCCAAGCAGAGTACAAAGAATTCAGAGATGGTATCATTCCTATTTCACAGAAAGAAATCATGATCCAAAACTTAAGCATTCTGTTCAAGGTAACAGCAACTCAGTGATGGGATTAGGATCAAGACTTAGGACACCAGAATTCTAGCTGCAGAGATACAGGTAACTACACTGAAGATTTGCATGCAGGTTTATTTAAAAATATAATAGGATGAATAATCTAATGTCAAAGCAGACATGTTCTCCTGTAATACTGCTTAAAATAGTGCCAATTTATTTCTGCCAGAATTTATGTGCTATGCAACAGAATTCTCTTGCATTTAAATGAAACAATGATTCTTTGTATGGAACAGGAGAGGCCTAAGGAGATGAACATGAATCCTAGGGGGAAAAGTTATATTAAGTCAGCTTCACAGAAACCAAACCCTGTAGTTTCATTCTGGATTACTTGCACACACCAAGTTCAAAACAAATAATACAAGCTTATTTTATGCTTGGGCCTCACTGCTTAATATAACATGTACTGAAGGGTACTATTGCAAACAACCCAGGCTCTACCTAGTGTGCAACTAAGCTCATAAATTGCTCTATTCGTGACCTCCACATCAAGATAGTGGCACATTAATGCTTTAAGGAAAGCTTCCTTTTAATAAGTAACTTCAAAATGGTTTATCAACACTACAGAAACCTTTACACCTTTACACATGCAAGATACCATCTCCATTATCACAGGCAGTGAGGAGCTTAAGGAACTTTACTATTGTTACAAGCAGCATGTATGGTTCTTGACCTTCAGTCACTTGCTAGGCAGGACTCACATTTCAATATTCACTGCATGACAGTTAGTACCTGAATGCATACACCCCTTCATGTCTTCCCCATCTGCAACACCACAGATACATATAAGTTCACATCAGGAAGTTAGGTACTTTTAGAGTTACAAGTTAGCCCCTATGCACTCCAAGCAACTCCCAACTGCATTTCTGACAGCACCCACTGTAATTGTTTAAGCTACATTTCCACATTACCTTTGTAGTCTTTGTTGTTTCAACATCAACAGGAAGATCCGATTCCTGCCAACATGACTGAACTCACTAGCACTCAGGAAACAAAAATCCTAATGAAGGCAAGGGCACTAAAATATAGGAGTTCTCTGAAGCAGACTAAAATTTATGGGGTAACCAGCTTGACTATTCCTCCATTACTTTCACCCTAAGTCTTAAGCAATTAAATTTATGCCAGAAATATGAAATCCATGGGGAAATACAGGGTTCTATTCTCTTGTGTACTGATTACTGTAAATCAGCAGAGTTAACTACTGTCTAGAATTACAAAACAAAAACAAACAAAAAACTTTAAAAGCGCAAGAATAACAGGTAAGGTCAGGAAAATGTATGGGAAAACAAAATATTTTTATCAATTCTCTCAATACGTGAGAGATTTTTATAGAGATTTATTCTTCGAAATAACAAGCAGAGACTGTTCAATATATGATCTGTGCTCAACGCAAACTAGCACATTTGAGCAATATGAAATAATACATTTTTTGTTTCTTGGCATGTTTAAAGGCATTTACTCCTATTTTAGAATAAAGTTTATAGAAGAAACTGTAGGCTTGATATGGATGATGAAAGACATTACTAAATTTCTAAATTAAACACGCCTTGTGCAAAAAAAGTAACTATTCAAGTTCCACACTCCTTTTATCCAAACTACCACCACAGCTGTAAAGAAATAGGTAGCAGCCAAACTCATGCTTACCTCACTTTCTTTTCAGTATGTTAACTACGCTCTTGAAGGCAGACTTCTCAAGAATAACACATTTACTTCGCTGAACCTACTCAAGACCTTTCCAGAGGCTGAAGTGCTTAAGTGTCTGCTCTAAGCCTAAAATCCTCCTAGTCTTGTTGACAAGTATACCTTGTAGATAATTCTGCTGTTACTAGAGACAAGAAGATGCACACTTGCAAGGCAGTTCATTGTTCTTCACTACAGCCACATGACTCAAGTCTCTAATCTCCTCTTGGAAGTTACCCACAGAAGAGTCCCTTTGTTCCTTTGTTCCTCTGTTTCCCACACGGGAAAAATGAAGTACTGAGTTCACCTTTCAATATAAGGTCAAACTTCACAATTAGGCTATTTCAAGAGGATTTATCAGGTTACTCATTTCAAATTAACAACTTTTTGGTCTGTTTTTCTCTAAGATACATGAACTATGTAGCTTACATATTCCTACGTAAGAGGAGAATTATCTATGTCCAGACACTCACTTATGCTGAACAATCTTTGCACTGAATAGAAAGCCATATGAAATCTAAGTAACTCCCACAGGCTTCCCGCAAATGGAGATAGACAATGTCCCAGTATAATAACTCACTTGAAAGGTAAAGCTCACTATGCAGAACACAGTGATAATTCAAAGGCTAAAGAATTTACTCATTTCATTGTTACAACTCTAATGTCCTTTCCAGAGCACAAGCTCTTTATCCAATTAAGTCCAGTTACTGAAACCAAGGTATCATTAATACTATCACATTTAGATGTAGTCTACATTATGCTTGTCCACACTGTAAGAGAAGTGGGATGAGTTGAATACAACTCATCTAAATATGTATTTTTGTGTTAAACATGATTCCTCTCTACAAGAGCCTGGTAACAGCAATGAGGGGATGTTCACTGAACACCGTTATTTAATCTTCTCACTTCATTTCTATTATTACAAAAAAAAAATAATAATAATTCTCCTGAATAGCACATCCTATAAATAATGTCTACAGATTAAAAGAAGAGAACACAGACTGGAAGTCACAGCTATCACTATATCAAGTATTCAGAACTTCTATCCCTTGATGGCCAAACTTTCTTTCCTACAAGATATTTTTAGCATACATTACTACAACCAAAAACTAAAGTAATCCCACCAAGCCATTGCTGATGCAGTCTGGTAACAGAGAGATTTTAAACATATACTGTTAAAGTATTACCCATTCACAGTAATTTCCTAAGAGGGTTAGCCAAATCCCCTTTCTTCCACATGGATAGGTTGACTGATACTTGTTCCTTCAACATCTTCCCTGCTAATACACATGAGCCCCATATCCAGTACAGCTGTACAAAACAGCCAGAGAAAAAGTAAAGCACACAATTTGCAAGAACAGAGCCAAAACTTTACAGCCTTCCTAATGAGTTCATGTTATACCTACCAGACAGTCTCATAGCAGGGTCATCTGATTAAATGAAACTGTGTTAATCTATTAGCTATCATAAATCCTATTAGCAACATGCACAGCAGCTTGTACGTTTTCACAATGACAAAGGAATTACACACAATCCACTGTTAGTTCCAATGCTCTGACATCATACTGACTTCAAAAAGCTGAGGAGGGTTTGTTATTTAATTGGAAGTATATATACAGTCCTATTTGACCTTTATTCAATAGAAAACACAGTAAGATCAGAATAGTTTGTGGAACAAATTTGAGGTGTTCTTTCTTCCATTTACATGGTCCACAAGAGAAGACAAAAATCAGGGATGCCTTCTGATCCTGAAGAACACACATGTCCAGATAGGGTGAGCACAAAAAAAGTAGAGAATTTTAGAAGTTAAAAATCATAGAAAATATAGACAGGAACACAACACAAACATAAAGAATCACACAAGCACCTGTGATATAGCTTTATTTGAAGGAAAAAAAAAAAAAACAGAAAGCACAAAACACAACCTTTTAGAATATGCACTGAATATAGCTCAAAAACATCGACTTAATACCCAGCACTGTTTAAAACGAAAGGTTAAATACAAATAGGACAGAAAAAAACCCATACTAAAAATACTATAATGCCACTGAGGAAAAGCAATGGGTTGTCTACACTGGGAACACTATGTTCAGTTCCTGCTCCTGCAAAAATAGAACACTGGAAGTATCTAGGGTTAACCAAATCAACGAACTGAAGAACACCTCAGAAGACAGGTTTAGAGAATGAGACAGGGGCTCACTTGCAGTTTACTCTTTGAAAAACAGATAAATACCTAGTAATGGGAAGCAACAAATACAACTGAGGAAATACTTCCTAAATAACATGTGGCTAACTAGTGATGTTCCTAACAGCCTGAGAGGCTTCACAAGAGGCAGAAAAATTTGAAGTTATAGTGTAGAAGACAACAAAAGTTTCACTGTTCCAAAAACATTACTAGCAATTAAAATTGCAAAGAATATGAACCTAGAAGCGTTTAGGTTCTGTTTAAATAATACTGACACATTGAAAAGAACCTTCTGACAAGAGCCACTTTGCTCAAAAGAAATGCGGCCTTCTTTTGTCAAACATGGCAGATAAGTAATTTTTCATTCATGAGAGAATGACTACCGTAATCATTTTATTTACTGCAATTCTCTTCCCCACTGAGATGAAAAAGTTTCATCTATGGTTTCCCTCTGCTTTGCCAGTTCCATTCCTGAATGAAGGCAGACACCACTATGTATTATTTAGCAAGCTTCCAGCCCACTTTAAAATTCTTCCTGTTGATACAGAACCTGCATGCTAAAGCAGAAAATAGATTCTTCAGGCTTGCACATATTAACAGCTAAAAACATTAAGTTAGCTACTTAAAAAAAACTATGCCAACTTCTGCTGTCAAACATGTAAATTCTGGAGAGGAAAAAAAAGAAAGGAAAAAGAAACAAAACCAGAACTTGTACAATAGTCAAGAAAAAACATCAATTTCTTAACAAGTCTAGCAGAAATTAAAATGTTATCAAAGCAAAGACTGCTTACTGTTGGCTAACAAACCACCAGCTTATCATGGAATACTTAGGGTTGGAAAGGACCTTAAGATCATCCAGTTCCAGCCCCCCTGCCATGGGCAGGAACACCTCACACTAAACCATGCCACCCAAGGCTCCGTCCAACCTGGCCTTAAACACCGCCAGGGATGGAGCATTCACAAACTTCCCCGGTCAACCCACTCCAGTGCCCCACCACCCTTACAGTAAAGAATTTTTCCTCATAGCCGATCTAAATTCCACTGTTTAAGTTCGCACCCGTTACCCCTTGTCCTATCACTACAGTCCCTAATGAAGAGTCCCTCCCCAACTTCCCTATAGGCCCCCTTCAGATATCAGAAGGCCGCTATGTGTTTTGAAGCAGCCCAGGGCACCACTGGCTTTCTGGGCGGCGAAAGCACACTGAAGCCAGCTCATGTTCATTTTTTCGTCGACCAATACCCCAAGTCCTTCTGCACAGGGCTGCTCTGAATC